>OMNW01011557.1:0-19759 GCA_900303245.1 Selene dorsalis | reverse complement strand
ACATAAACTGAGACCGGACATAAGCCGAGACTGGACTGGAACCCAGCTATTAACCTGATGGACCAGGCCAGGTACACAATGGGTGGTCCTGGTACTGGTACCGGTTCGGGTGATCCTGGTTCTGGTCCTAGTACCGCTACCTATACCGGCTCCGGTTCGGGTGGTCCTGGTCCCGGTTCTGGCACGGTCCCAGCCCCATCGTCCTGGCTCTGGTCCTTGTCCCACTTCCGGTACGGTCCCAGCTCTGGTGGTCCTGGTCCTGGTACTATCCCATTGTGCTCCCATGTGAGCGTGTAAACTTATTGAAATGTGTGTGTCTCATGCTAAATGTGTGAGACTTGAGAGCCCTGGTTGAACTATCCCTTTAAGACAGTGATCTGCAGAATAGTTAATAATGCCCAACTGTCAGTATTAATTGCACATATAGAGCAAAATGAACATCCACAGTACTTGTTTTTGATATCTCATATCTTTTTACATCGATACAAACAATGTCATGACTTCTCACAAAATGATGAAGTCTTGGACTATTGAAGGGATAAAACAATGTTAAGCATCTTTTTATTAACTTGTAAAAACAGTCTGGTCTCTCACGAATACCCTAAATAGAACATAGGGGTAACAATATTATGAGTATTTTTGTGTTAATCTCTGTTCAGTAGAAATTAAAGATGCATGCGCTCAGGTGGCATTCATGGTCTGTTGAAGTGGAATGAGCAAGTATGATGAAATGTTGTCTCATTTGGCTTAGACATGAAGTTCTGTTTTAAATCTGTTTCAGTAATTGATGATGAATACTGATGGTGTTTTGTCATATTTGGAGCTTTGGATGGCATGTCTCGTGTTCAGCTGCCTCATATTCCCTCGAGAAATTTAATCAGTCGGACTGATTAATTAATCAGTCATGCTGGTATTCACTGCTGGAGAGTTCACAGGTTTTTGTTGGAGTTAACCTGATGGGGAAACTACTGGTCTTCCAAGTGCACAAATTTACCAGGCTTTTAGTGTTTGTAAAGGAAACTGAGAGATCCTTTTTTCTGCAAAATCTAGTCACAGCTGAGAAGATGTGATTGTGTGTTGTTGGACGTGTCTGATCCAGTCTAACCACAAGAGGGCCATGTATCTGTTTATATGGTTTTTAAATGATGGCTGCATCAATTGCAGCTCAATAAAAAAAAATCTTTTGTGTTTTCATTTGACATGGACTGTAAAATGAATATCACACATCAGGGAATCGCACGGCATTATTTTTTTGAAAAACAAAACTCTTTAGAAGCAGTTTTTTTTCGCCTATGTTGTGTCTTCATTATGCAAGTCAAGTGTGTTTGTTAGCACTTGTGTTTCAAGTTTAGAAATCAGTTTGTAGAAACTCCAGGAGTAGCTTTTGAAGGATGTTACATCTGTCAGGTGCAGACCAACTTTTAAACATTGACTAAACACCTGATAGTCCCACTGTTTGGACAGACAATAAATAATCTCCTCTTCATGAAGACAGTAAATCACAGGATTATGTAAGTGAGCAGCTCTTTCTCTGTCTCTCAGGCATCTATCTCAACAACAATATGTAATTATCCTGATTCCTAATAAGGCTGTATAGGTGTTATTTGATATCTCAATAAGTCTGCAACCCATTCCCTCCTGTCCATGCACTCTTGTTAAGTGTCTTATAAAAGTCTGCTGATTTATGAGCAGATAAATTACAGAGTGAGCGGGAAATATAACCCTAGCCCTCACCAGCTGGCTGTGAAAGGCTGTGCAGGAACTGTGTTATCTGCAATACCTGTGTGTGTGTGTGCAGCATGAAAAAGAGTTTGACTGCACTGGTTTGCTCCTGGCATGATGGTACCTCTCTTAATGTGACCCTGTTTACAAGAAGGACTATTATTCACTGTTCAGCTGCCTGGGAAGGTTTTTGTTATGAGAGATCATGTAAAATTGTTACGTCTGGATGTAAATCAGCTATAATAAATTTAAAAATGTTTTACGGCAACAAGTAAAGCCACATGAGTTTTTTTGTTTTTTTTTTAACTGGAAGTCATCTTTAACTGTCCGATGACATGAACGAGACATGGATATGATCATTTTATACTGACTTTAAACTCTTTCTCATTTGTATGAGCATATTCTCCTTCCAATCTCTTTCCAGTCCCTCTTCTTGTCATTTAATTTTTTAGATTTTACAACTATGTATTTTCTTCCTAGGTCCGATGAAGGCCTATTAATGTCTCCAGTATGTTTTCTGTGGGTGTGTGTCTGAATGAAAAGAATGGAAGGGGAGAGCGAATCGTATCGAGGGAGGAAGAGTCAGCAAAAGGCACGTGGCTGGATGACTGCTTTCTTTTCAGCCCACGTGCCTCACTAGCGCTGTGATGCATGTAATGGGTGACCAAGAGTTCACTGGCTGATAGGAGTATCCAAATCATTGTTAGCTTTTCCCAAGTCCTACTGGCCCAATAGTCATGGATACAGATCCATATCCTTCCCTTAATAAACACTCAGATTGAATTAGAAGTAATTAGCATTAATGCTCTCATTAGCATCGTGACCAGATGTGGCAGGAACTTATACTAGGTATACCTCAGATATTCCCTCTTCAGGGATTATTTGTGGACTTTGTATATAGAAAACTGTATCATCCTTTTAAAGTGATAATTAGTTAATGTTGTGTTTACAGCTCTCTGTGCTGCCACCAAGTCTCTGAAAGCAATTAATACAGGTTCAACACTGTCACACTTAAAATTAACTTTTATTGAAATGCAGAATTCATATTTGTAAGTTAGATTAGGTTTTTGTTCAAAGGCTGTGGCACTGGTGGCAAGCTGCTTTCAGTATTGCGTCACTGCTTTCTGTCAAGATATAACTGGCATATTGGAAACAACGGATAATAACAATATACTGACAGCGAAATGCAAAAAAGGGACCACTTTCATGGACCCAAAAATATAAAAGCTTAATTTCAGTTTCTTTTTCATTTTCTCTAAGAAGGACAAGAAGAACACATGTACCCTGTAGCAGACCAAAACATGCAATACAGTTGCATTCAGTTCTTCTCCTAAGCCTTGATGTAAGGTAGATATTCTGCATTTTCAATAACAAAACTTTTTGTT
Organism: Selene dorsalis; assembly: GCA_900303245.1. Lineage (NCBI taxonomy): Eukaryota > Metazoa > Chordata > Actinopteri > Carangiformes > Carangidae > Selene > Selene dorsalis. The sequence continues at coordinate 16,652 of OMNW01011557.1, read as the reverse complement.
TCAGCTAGCAGAGGATTTGGATTTCCTCTTGTGCACAACTGAATTCATACTAGTAGCACCCAAGTCAGACATGTTAACATATACACAGACTTCTGGATGTTCATTTAGCATAATGGGGTGTTGATTTTTGCTTGCCATTGAATGAGTCCATTTTTCAGCCTGCTTCTACTTCTCATCCCCAGATCCCACTTAAAGCATAATATCAGTGTTTTGGCAATTAAAGATGATGTATCACAGTTTGTGATAGTTAAAGTCCTTTTCTTGCTTGGCGGGACCTGCCAAGGGCTTGTCTCCCTGTCACTCTGAGGCCTGGTGGTTTTGTGAGGTAACCTCTCTGAGGGTGATTTATATCACACAGATGTTCTGAGATGAGCAGTTTTCCTGTTGAGAAGTAGTGTGCGTGTCTGTGTGATGAGTGTAAAGCCATTAGCTGTGATACTCAGCCATCCAAAGTAGTCTGCAGGGGAATCACTTAAGGTCCTATGGCATTGTAATAAATAGAGCTTCTCTTCTTACCTCTTTTTTTGCCTTTTAGGAAAATGTGGGTCCATCGTTGGACTATGGGATGCCATATTGTTGATGTTTGATGATCATGTATTTTTTACACCAATATCAGTCACCTATGAGCATGATCAGCTGATACACTGATCCATGCCTGATCAAGTTATCAGTGTCAAACACTTTGTAAAATCTACTTACATCTAACATGGTAACCAGTTGGTTAGTTTTAAGATGATCTCTGACAAGAAGCATTGATTCTGTTATACCAATCAAGCATTTTTAATTAAAAAATCTGCATTACTGATCAGAGGAGGATGGTTTGTGGAGTTTTACTGTATCACAACCAACCTTTGTTATAATAATCTTGCTGCTCTGTCAGATAAACTCCATTTTCCCTTCACGGACACCATCTGTCAGCTCCCAGAGGTTTATTTTGATTGATTTTAAAGAGCATGGGGTAAAATAATGAAAATAATCAATTACATAAAAGCATAATTTATTATATTTTTTTTCATACACACTACCATCACTTCAATTTTAGAAACAGAAGCCATTATAGCAAGTATTTTGTTTGATTTATCTATTACGTTTAGATGTTATTTTTAGTTATATAACCAGTTATCAGTGGTGTCAGTTATTGATTTTAGCAGCCATTTATCTTCAGTTACAGATGCTTGTTTCAATCATTTATCCATTACCTAGCCTACCATTTATGCTTCATATTTAGGTAACTATGTATGTGTGTTGAGTAGTGCTACTCCAAAAAGTATGCCAGTTTGGGAAGCAACATGCTGGACTCTGAGCATGTGTGATGAGGAAATCGTTTCTCCCCCCATTAGATTGATTGTTATTGTGCATTTCCATGCAGGAAGACATGTTTCATGATAAAATCAGCAGCTCTGTTTTATCTTTAAGTACACAGTTTAAAGTAAATAACAGCTCTTATTGTCATCCTTCTTAAATTGAGGATGGATTCAGACCAGGTTTTTTGGCAGTAACACAGACCACTGGCCATTTATCAGCAAGTATCAGTTAGATATTTGGCACTGGTTGTCCCTCTGTTTTGGTGATTGTTGTCGTGTTGTACAAACACTCGACCTACAGTAATAGGTTGGGACAGTCTGTGTAAACCCCCCCCTCCCTTTGATGTGATGAAGCATTTGTCCCCACAGACATAAAAAATGCAAAATGAATTATTACTAGTTTCGTCCTTCCTTCAGTAATATTCCTTTGCTATTAAATGGACGTAATGGAGCATTTACTTCGTGACTTGATGTGTAACTGCTAAATCAAGAGTGTGAAAAACATGATCTCAGATGTCCTGCTCCAGACCTTCTGTCAGCGGAGTCAACAGGGCTGGGTTGGAAAAAATGTCTCTTCACAGGGAATGGATGTTGCATGGAAACCTCCTCTAGGGTTACGGTCAGAGTATACAGGTACATATACATACAGTATATACATTTACATATAGATGGATGTGTGGGGGCGAGTTGCCCAAGTAGTCATAGTTCAGTCATACTGGCTTTTATTGACAGTGTTAAGTATGGAACAAAACAGAATAAAACCTCTGAGCGCTTCCTCCATTATTATAAATGAATGTACCCATAGTGTTTACGGGATGACAGTTTCACAATATTGCTTTTGTGTAATCAGAAGTGATCATTTGGAGGTTTTGACTGCTGTTTTGGTTGCATAACAGTCTGCTCCACAGTGACTGTTAATGAGGGAAGACTGTTGTGTCACAGAGGACAAGACAAGATCCTGGACAAACTTAGATCAAAGTCATAAACATCTCTCTTTATTTTCCCTGGCGTTCTGTGTGGAATAACAAATATCATGAATTTTAATTCCAAGTCTAAGCTTGCTCTTACATCACAGTGCCTAAAATAGAAGGCAGTGACTAAAATGAGCTGGTTGAGCCTCTGTTCAACATATTGATCCAAATGTTGCACTATTGACCTTGACAGTTCTTCCACAACCAAAGACAGTTGAAGTCACGTGTCCTGTCCAGGCAAGCCTCGATTCCACAAGCTTTTGTAACTCAATACAGTCTCTCATTCAGCATTTTTGTCTTTATGACAAAAAGAAACCTTATTGTTTTGAAATCTTTTCTGGTGAACTTTTTCAACATGTGCATGACAGACAGAAAGTCTATGGCACCACTCTTTGAACCTAAGTGCAAACACCCCGGGAGGTAGTCAATATAATGTGATTCCTACCGCTTCCATGAAAATTTATGACTGTGAGTGCTTACGTAACTGTAATTTGTTTTCATCCATATCCATAAAAATGACCAACTTTTAAGCTGAAATATCTGCCCTCTAAAAATGTCCACAGGGTTCAGTTCTTCTGGTCCTGGGGTTATTACAGACGTGTCAGAGCTAACCTTGTCTCCCCTGTTGAGCAGTGATCTCGGGCTTATGGGAAGTGATGTTTGTTAAACGCTACTAAAGGAAAATATGAAACAAGTGATATTAGATATTAAAACACTTATGTTTTTATGTAAACGTACAGTATGAAGTGAGCTACAACAAATTGTTGAGAAAGGCTCAGTTTCACAGCTTGAAGTTATTAGTCCAGCGACAAATTAGAATTTTTTATTTGTTTGTTTGTTTGTTTTACATCTGGAACAGAATCTGGAAGTTCTGGTTTTACTTCATCTCTCTATTTCAAGTAACCCTGACTTTGTCCTCAAAAAATGTGTTTGTGGTTGGTTTTAACCCCACATGTCTTATGTGAAAATAAAAGTCTTTGAAGAAAAATGGTTATTTATCGCTCTGTATTCCTGTTACTCTGATTGTACTATTGTTAAAAGATGTCACATGTTGCTCACAGTTTGCTTTTGGGGTTTCTTAATTTCTCTCTTTTTTTCATTCAAATCTGTCACCAAAATGTTGTTGACATTATTTCAGCAGTTGGTGGACTTACCATTTTTGTTTGACATTGCAAACAGACAGAACTAAAGTGGGAGTATATGTGCAGTACTTCACAGAATAGAGTCGATAAAAACCAGTCAGTTAACTATATAGAATACTTCCAACAATCATTAATTACCAATAAACTTGGTGATTAACATTTCATTGCTGCAGTAGTTCATTTGTCAATACTCCACAAGCAGCCTTTAATGAGCTGTATCTGTTTTAACTTGTACTTCCTTTCTTAAAACAAAAGTCATGTATTACTTTTGACTATTTTCCAAAGCACGTCCTGCCTTACAGGTAGCTATGGGTTTCTGGGCATTTCACTGTGGTATGAAAATGAACTTGTTGGATTGTTGGAACCAAGAAACTTGTACAACACAATCCATCATGGAGAAAATGTAGTCCATCCATCCAAGCTTTTTTTTTTTTTTTTTTTTTTTTTTAACCCTGCAGCCAGTGATAAGGATTTATTTGAAGACTCACTCTTGGCAGTGTGCAGTGAAAGCAAACGATAACCAACAGTGATGTCTAGGAAAGGATAGTGTAGGTTTGATGCTTGTTTGATTGGAAAAGACTGGGTTTTCCTTGAACACACTTATTTTTTTACAAATCCTTCCCAGCTTGCACCTGCATTGCCATGGATCTTTGTAACTTTGTCATATAGAAAAGTTCAGCCAGTGAAATGTTCACTGCGATCAATCTCAACTGAACTGCTCATGATGTGTTGCTGAAATTAATGGAAAGCTGTGGCAGCCAAAAGGAAGTAGTACATCAATCTAACCACCTGGGAATTAAAATGTAGAGGAAAATATTAACTACTCTAAAACAAGTAAAACTATTGTATGATGACTTTAAATAACTGTACAAAAAAAAAGCACTGCAGTTGTTAATTTTGTGTTTTTTTTGGTTCGATTAAACCAAAAAAAATCCTCCATGGTGTTTAGAAGTGTTGCAAATAACCATGCAGCTTGATTGATCAGTTCATTCAACTAACTACAGGATTACAGTTAAGTAAGGTAATCATTAGACCATGTGGTATCAGTTTGAATCTGAGGTTGTGCAATAAACTGAAGGTGAACATAAGGTCATATCAGCTTTCTATCTGTGCTGCTCCATGTTTTTAAAATGCAACCTCACAAAGTCGTCCTCTGCCACGTGTTTTAGTGTCCATTATTTAATTTTGTGTGTTTGAGTTTTTTCCCTCCCAAACTGTCAAAAAATGTGCACAACACGCAGTTGTTTCATCAGCGTTATAGCATCAGTTGAACAGTTGAGCAAATGTTTGACATTGTGTAGTTTTGCCATAGACTGTCACGTTACCACAATGCTCATCCCTTTATCACAGATGGCTGCTCTCATGAATACAAAATCTCAGCAACATCGTGAATGAACTCAGAATTGGCACAAACATCCACTCGGACTATAGAGGATGAACTGAAAAGATTTTTTCTGATCATAGATCCAAGGTCAAGGTCTTTGTGACCTCACAAAACACATTTTTGGTCATGATTATAACAGGATACACGCAAGACCCTTTTGTTATGTCTTCACTACATATATGGCTTGGACAGTCCACAGTGTAACAGTGTCTTTAGCTGAACATTTATGTCACAGACTAATCTTTTTTTATGGGACTTAAATGATGGGAACTGGACTATAAGCACTGTGTGGCAGGTTTAAAGACTTTGTTGTGGAACAGAAAATCATGCATCATGCTCGCCGTCTTCCTCTTGGGACAGACTTCTTTCCTGGGCCTCAAAACGGCAATAAAATCTGTGGGGCCGTCTGTAAAACACTGTCAAAGATCACATGAAAAGGACAAGCACCAGTTTACTGCAGCAGTGCAGGATGACTGACTGTTTTTACCTCTTGCTAATATATGTATTTTTTCTGGCACACACCAAAGCTAAATCAGTCTGGTATTATTATAGACAGATTTTTTTCATAAATTAATAAAGCATTTTTACTACATCAGTATGCTTTGAAATAAAAAGTATATATAAAAGCATATATTTCAAAACTTATAATCATCTTTGTCTCCCAAAGCAGCTGATTGTTGAGGTATAGTTTGACAGCTCAACTGCAGTCAACAAAGAATAGTTGAGCACCGAACCCCAAATAAAACCATTACTTTTTTGCATCTTTCTTGTTTTAGAAGTGCTGGTAGACGGATATTGTTACCTGTAGAAGCTTTGTAAGTCTTAATGCTAAGCTGAGCTAATCAGCTGCTGGCAGATTTGAGAGTCATATCAGTCTTCTCATCTTACTCAGCAAGAAGAATGGGGGGAAAAACACAACACACACACAAAAAAAAAAAAACATTGAAATGTTCCTTTTCATTTTCCAGACACTCTTTTCGTGGGTCCTTTTAATGTGAGCCAATGTCTTTCCACTTTAAAAAGAAAGGATAACTGTTATCCATCAAGAAAGAAAGGACATAAACTTCCAGCTGATCAATACCAATCATCTTTCCAGGGTAGTGATAAACGATATGATGCGTGTAGAGTTACAATTTGGAGGGCGAGGGGAAAGATCCTGAAATATGCAGACAGAAGATTTCGTACAGCGGTTTCTATACTTTTCCTACAGGCTACACAGCCCTATTAGGACTTCAGATTGTTATGCTTGGCTATACTGTTGAGGTATCTCGCATCGTATCCGTGGTCGTCAGTGGTAATGTTTTAGAGACCTGATGCTGTGAGGAGGAAACCAGGGCTTACCGGCCAATCTAAAGCAGAAATAGTCTGGGCTCAACAGTAGGGGATGTTTTAAATCAGCGGTGATTACAATACTGCTTTTAAAGAATCTCTTGATCCACTTAGTGTTTTCTTTTCAGACCTGATAACCTGAATCCCACTATTCTTCCTTCTATTCTCCTGTTGTCCTTCATCAACCTTATTTTCTCCACCTGCTTAAAGATCTTTGGAAGACAGGCCTGACGAACCCTCAAAAGGTCAGAGGGGACCTTTGTATTATCTTTAGATTGTGCCAATGATGAGTAATATCTGTGGCTCATGAGGACGGGGGTCATTCATCAGGGCTGGTGAATCCTAATCTCTTCCTGTCCACATGCTGAAGTGCCCTTTGGCAAATTCAGGCAAACACCTTGAGTGAATGGGATGCACTCTAGATAAACATGCTGCATGCATGCAGCTGTTTACCTTTTAAATTGGTTGCATCACAGCATTTGCTATTGCATCTCAGCTGTTTCATTTCTTTTGCCTATGAATAGACTACATCTGTTTTATCATTGCAAACTATTTTAAAAACCAGACTCAATAATATAATTGATTCATTTAACAAATGCATTTTGCAGCTGGCTATGTGAGACAAGATATGAGGTGTTGCACAGTAACTAGGATTAAGCTGTGAGGTGTAAACATGTTTTTTTGAGTCACTCTTACTGATCCATCCTTGTGCTGGGTTTTTAATAGATCAGAGCTCTTTTTACTCGTCAGGAAGTGACAAGCCTCCGGGCCAACTGCTGATCTTCGCAATGCTGATATTTTTTGGTTTCCAGCCAATAGTAAGAGTTGTTTCTGACACATATGGAAACCAGATGGTCCTTTGCCCAAACAAATTTCCAAGGCTTCAACTAGTGTGTGTGCATGTGCATCTATGTGTGTGCAATCAAGAGACTGGGGCTCACACACCCACCTGTCGACTGACGATAAACAATCCAGCCTTGCATGTTGTGTGGTGCACAGTGTAACGCAATGCATCTATGTGCGTGTGGACCTCATTGTGTCCTTCACGGTCTGATTTTTGCGGATCTCTGTTGGTTGTTTGTTGACACACTGTGGTTTACGTGCATCATGCATCAGTGAAGGCTGCCCACACACATCCGATTCCACTGGGAACATAACGTAATGTCAAAGCAAAATGTGAAATATGTGCATGTGTGTGTATGTGTGTATGTCTGCATGTGTCTGGGTATGGTGTGTGCACAGGCAGCCAGGTGGATTAAGGAATGTTATGGAAAATTAAAAAGGCCTGTGAGGGAGAAGGGCCAGTCGGGATGACTGTGGCATTTGGAAGTGGGGGCAGTTTTTCCAATCTGTCCACTGTTTGCCTCCTGGTCACCTGCTCACAATTAGACCTGGATGTCTGTGCTCTTTTCTCATTCTACGGCCTCAGTAATCACTGTCCAGACAGGGCCTCTCTCTCACACACATAAAGGACTGGAAGCAAAGCAGTGAAGTGAAGCCCAGAAATACACTTTCATGTCAATGAATTTAGTTTCATGATTTTACTGTCAAAGACTCAATATTTCATAGATAGGATAACTAAGACATAAAACTACAATGCGGTCCAGAAGTCTGAGTCCACCTTCTTGTCTCACAGTTTGTGAGAGAGTATCTACACTGTAGAGGACTGACTGGGAGTTAGTCACAAATTTTACCACTTGACAGTATAAAATCGAAATTTGCAACTCAGCTTAAACCTTTAACGCAAACAACTGGTTATTTAAGATCACATGAACACTTGGTTTGTGTCATGGAACGACTCACATCTTCAAACTAGACCAAGAATTTAAAAAATGTCAGCGTGTGCAGCAAGATGAATAGTTTCCGAACAACACATATACTTTTAATCAATTGTTTTTCTTTTAACAGCTGGTCATGCTTTGAGAACAGGAGAGAAAGGTTTGTTTGGCAGTGCACACCAAATAATAACTTTAATCCTACCCCCTTCATATTCACTTTGAAATCATCCATCCCTCTCCCGCAGCCTTCGGGAAAGTCTAAATGGCTTGTAATTTAACAGTTTTGACAACAGACCAGTTACAATCATGGCTTTTAGTAATGGTTTAAACCTCAGCCTCACTTTACAGTCTTGAATTTAGACTAGACTGATTAAATCTGATTAAGTGCATTTGGGGGCTTTAGATTTAATTGACATATCAATTTCTGTGGCAAATACTCTTCCTTGTTGAATTACAGGCATTAATTATTCAATATTTGTAATAAGGTCAATAAATCCCACATAAAAGACTTTAGATAGAGTTTCATTTCTGGTGTACCTCTATATAGATATATAGTTTAACGCTTGCCAATCAAACAGCAGTAAACAATGCATTTGCAGGAACTATATTGAGATGTAAATTAATACATGGATGTTGTGATGGTTATTTATGGCTGCAGGATGATGCATGTTGTATTGACTCAGTTTTCATGTATGTTGCATTACTATATCACTTCATGCAACATTGAGATTTATAGAGATTCCTGTCTGCACAGAAATTGAGCTCACAGACTGTAGCAGCACACACAACACAATATTAGGCTGATTTCATTATGCCTTTTGCTCTCTGCATGGGATTTGCTGTTATCAGTGATTGTTTTCCAATTTTTTTTTTTGTTTGTTTGTTTGCCTTTCCATTAAATTTTGTAAACATGTCCTCTCAAGTATAATTCTCCATCAGACAGAGGTTTTCCAGCCGGATAAAAACCATGTGCTCATACAGATGGAACTGCTTTGGTGTACAGTTTTTCTTCTGTCAAATGTCTTATTTCACACAAAGCACATTGTCCATATGGCTTTCTGAATCTGTCACAGATTGGTCACTACACCACTGGTAAAACCTCAAATCTAAATCTACTTTGATGTAAAGACATTAACTGTAGTCTGAGAATTCGTCGATATGTTTGCAGCTCAAAGAGAAAGAGCAGATAACAAAGACAGCAAAACTATTTTGTTATGTTGCATTACAGACAGCACCATTGATTATGGTTGGCTTGTCTGTGCAGCCTTGCATAGGGCAAACAAACAACACGCACACTACGATACAACAGACAGATTTTTAACAATAATTTAATTATCGTACATTTCCTGAGACACAGATCAGCCTGCGTGTAGACCGACTTGTGTGTTTTGTGTTTATTTAAAAAAGAAAAAAAAAGAAAAAATGAAAATAAAATGTTAAGCTGAAAGGTTGAGTTGTTAGAAAGGGTCCAACACTAGAAACAGGTCTAGAGTTCAGCCCAACTGTCTGGCAAAGGCTCCAGCAGGTACTACCTGAGGCTGGCTGTTTCAAATCCCCTTTTCAGTGGCTGGAAACTATTTTAATGGGAAACACAGGGATGGATAATAAAAAAAAAAAGAGTTAAGAGCTAGAACTTCCCTCTTTTCCAGGCCCAATTAGATGTTGGCCTGTTTCTGTCGGGAATCTTTCAGCAGTTTTTCGGGGAATTGTAGTTTATAACACCAGCAGCACATCTCCTCTCCACATTGAAGAGAATATGATGCCCCAAGAGACAAAGAAAGAGGATTAAAAAAATATATCCCAGCTCACTATTGACACTTGCATTTCATCTGACATGCCACTCATAATACCCAATTTGGTAATAAAGTGAGGTATTACGTAATGATTGCTTCTGGTAAATTGCTGGATAATGTGCTTATTTGTATCAAATTAAATGCAATCAGACATTAGCATGGTCATTACAGACCTGGCCCTGCCTGCTCTCCATGGAGAATATCATCCACATGCTTCTCATGATGTCAGGTTATCTGCAGTTCACCGCAGCTCACTCTCCTCTCAGTAACTGTCTCTCTGACTCTCAGGTGTTTATTCATTCACCTTCTCTCTTTGCTCAAGCGGTCATGCACATGTAGGTGAGGCCAGGTTTTATTCCAGGAATTACTCTCAGCGGTTTTCACTTATTTCCTTTGTTTTGACAATTACGCTCAACAGCGGATGAAACCTGTGGTTATGATTGTTTTTATAAAGTCAAACAATAAGGGAGAGATGTGGATTATGTGTGTAATAGGAGCTTGTACTTAGAGTAATTCACTTGTCTGTGTGTGTTTTTTTGGGAGACCGATGTGCAGTTGATATGTATTGGGCTTTTTTCTAATCATGACGCCACGCCAAGAAAGACTCTGTGTGCGCTTCAACTTTTTGGAGAGTTCATTTCCTCTTTTTGGTGGCAGCAATTGTTGCCTACTTGTGCATTAATAGACTTTGGTTTTTGTTACATTGCTGTCAGATCCAACTTATGTTTCCTCTCCTTTTAATTTGTCATTTTATTTATTTATTTATTCATTTTTGACTTTTCAAGTTTCTGTAGCCATTGGCTTTCCAAACGTGGATATTCAGAGTCCTGAGGCACCAATAACAATCATTATCTATGATCCATTCCCAACAGCTGTACATTAAATGTTATTATACCTTCAGCTTAGACAACAAAATACCTTAAAGATGACAAAATGTGTTCTGTGATGGACTATATCTCAAGCAAAGAGTCTCTATAGAGTTTTTTTTTTTTAAATAGCGAACTGTAACCAATGGCTCCCTTGAAGTTTGGAAAATCAATTTAAAAAACCTAGTGTGCTTTGGAAAATGGAAAGTAAAACACTCTATGTGATTTGCACTTAATGGGCTAAAACATGCCAAACCATTGGGGTGTCATTTATTTCTATTGACCAAATAATTAATTATAACTTAAGTATCATCACCCTCAGCTCTGGTTTTCTTACATTGCATGAGGTAGGACAGTTTGAATATTTAGCCTTTAAAGGTCTCTGGAGTACGGTGAAATCACTTGGGAGTCAGCAAAGCATCCCTAAACCCTGATGTATGAAACAGTCTGCAGTCTCACTCAGCCATTTACATACTCTGTGAGGATTTGCTGCTCCTCTTGAAGCTGCAGTATGGTGCTACGTCATGACTGCATGTTGAATATTTTCCATAAGCAAAGAGTCACAGTACTCTTTTGTATTAAGACCAGTCCTTCCCCAGCTTCTATTGTTTGTCATGTGCCCCTGCAGAGCAGAAAATCCACTCTCAATGCAGCTCAGTGTGAATGAAAACGGAGTGCTTTTGTCATTAAAGGGGATTGAAAACGTAGTAAACAACCACAGACCGTTGGCTCATGAATCTGCCTGGCAGTGGAGGGACATCCCTTTACACCGCGAATGCTGCTTTGAGCAACATTTTTTGCCTGACTGGCTCATCACTGGCTGTCCTTGAGAGCCACTTCACATGCAGTCCCCGAGGACAGAGGGCTTTAACTGAAGACAATGCGCAGCAGCGTCTGTGCTGATTTGATTCATCACATCCAGACCTCAGTCTGCAGTGTCAGGGGGTGATTATGAACAAATCCCACATTTTGTCCCGTCTTAACTGCTAATGTAATACTTAGAGGTACATGCACATGCAGTGACCTGCAGCACCTGGTGTTTGTGGCATCTGATTGTATGAGTGTTTTTAATCTTTCTATCCATTTCCTGCTCTATTTAACATGGAACTACACTAAAATAAGTTAAATAATAAACTCTGCTCTATCTAAACGGATGTTCAAGTCAGTATTATCCAAACCCTGTATCCGGGGGTGTCCACAGTGTTAGATCTTGTCTTCTGGTTTCCTCTTTAGAGCCACATTAGTTAAAACTAACAGATATAAAATAACGTCTGCAAATTCTCAACTGAGGTCTGTAAGTAACATGAGCTCATATAGCATACCCACTATTGACCTAATTTCTTGAAACGGCTGTAATGAATATTTATATTATTATAACAAATGAACGGTGATGTTCAGCCACATCCTTTGGATGTGTAAATAAGCATCTGTTGAGAATATGATGTGTGATGGTTGTTTGATCTCAAGTAAGAATGCAGATGTTGTCGAAGGTGAACCCTAGGATATATTTCCATAATGATTATACCTACTTTTAGTGTTTTATTTTCCTGACTGAAAATATTTTGCATTCAAATATTCACAGTAGAACACCTTATTCATGGAATTATTCACTAATAAATCACACTAATGTGCATTTTTATTGCAAATCTATTGGTCTCTTTGCTCACAAATAATCATTATTGGTTAACTCCTTGTTACTTCATGATTTCATTTCATGTCTTCATTCTGTGTTCATTTAATTTATTGTTGGATTGGTTGTGCTGATCGTTTGTCGGTCTGTTGTGCTTGCGTTTTAGTGGTTTTATCCTCTTCAACAGTTTTTCATTTGCTGCGGCACACTCACCCTCAGGAGACAGATCAGTTGTTTGATGGATATTGTTTTCACAAAGTTAATTTCTAAGCTCTGGGATTTGACAACTTGAAAACAAGTCAGACTATCAGTCAGCTGTTTACTGTTGTTAACATTTCCCACTTCCCCTGGTTCAGTTTTTATTTACTGCACTTGCCGTAGCAGTTCCACTGTGCCATAGTTAAATTATTGGTGTTTTATATCGCTTTTAAGACAATCATAAATTGAAGTTTTTTAACACATTTTTTTTTGCCTATAACCTTGGCTTGTTTCCAACCTCAATGATCCACAGTCTGCTTGTATTTCTTGTCCTGTCTTACTTTGTTGTGTGATGACACGTGTCCAGATCTGGACAATTAACTTGTGTAACATGAAGAAAAAGTTATTACCAGTTTAAAAACTATATAGACCTGTTGTAATAAGTCTGAGTCCGTTAAGTGAAGTTGTAAATTCCCCTTTCATTTCCTATTCCAAACCTCCTTTCACAAAAGACTCTTTTGACAGTTGTTTTTTTTTTACACTGAGCAAAGATTAGTTTTTCTATATCAACAGTTTTCTGTCTATTTAACACTCTTATTCTTTCTGTCTCTTTTTGTTTGGTTTTCTCAGTCTGTATCTGTTATTTTTTGGACATCGCACCAGCACACTGTGAAGTAACCAGCCCTGCTGCCGCGCCAGCCTTCCACTGTTTGACATGAAGACAAATAGATGAAACCCCACAGAGACACCTGTTGAGAATTATGTGCATCACATGTGAGGTCAAACGAGGACTGCTCTGTGTCCATGTAGTGCCTCTTACTTCATCATCTGTCACATGTAAATTTACTCTGGTTCACATCCAGCTCAATTCTTCATTGGAAGATCCCCTTTTTTCTGAAGCCCAGATTGTTTTAACAGATAAACGAAAGGATAGAAAAATCATTTACTGTAAACTGTGGAGTTCGTATTCTGTTGGGTAAGTGTGAAATTATGTGATGATGTGATGTGGGGCGGCTAATTATTTTCCACAGTCCAGTGCACTGGTATCCAGTTTGCTTTCACCTACTGAGCTGTCTTGCACTGAATCCCTCCTGTCCTCCTAAGCTCTGTCTTCCAGGGCCTGTCTTAGTTTGATCCTGTGGTTTATTTGTCTTAATTACCCGGTGGAACAAAGACGGAGCTGAGACCAAAGACAGCTTTAGTGCAATCACATTGCCAAGCCAGGAAAACAAACTCACTTCAATCAGAGGTTGTGTGTCCTTTTTTGATCTCTCTGTCTGCCTCTCTCCCAGTCCGCTGAACCTCTTTCTAATAATTTATGTCCTCGTTGTCAAGTGACAGGTCTAATGCTATTTCAGAGTGGTTCTAGACAAGTTTAGCATTGGGGAAATATATCACTGAGATGGAAAAAAGAAACGTTAAACTTGCATTTCGCCACCACCAGCAGCAACTCCCTTATCTCCCAAAATGTTTCCTTGGTGAGACAACAGATACTGTAGCCGCTGCACTGAGGTCATCTTGGGATGTTTGTTTTACATCTCAATGCTATCACAATAACACAAATGATGAAGTACAGGTAGGGAACAATGTGTGCAGACGTGGACTGTGTACAAACACATCTAAACAATTTATCCATTGGCTTCTGAGGGCCTCCTGTGTTTTCACGGCTGTGCACACACTGGCCTTACTCTGCAGGACTCGTGTACAGTACAAGGCTGCCCTCTGATAGCCCGCCAATGTTCCGCCATAAAACATTATTTCATGAGTGTTTCTTAACTTTAAAAACTAAATATGATGCTGGATTTTGACTCCAAAGAAAGTAGAAGTGAGTGGTTTTCAGTGTGTTAGGTCAGGACTTGAAAATGAGTTTAGCATGACGTGCATCTGCTTTGTGATTCTAGTCATAAACGTGTTGCGTAAAGTATTACTGTTTTAACTATTGTCAAGGACGCACCCTCTTCCCTGTTTGACTAGTCTGTGTTTTGCATTTGAATGCTTTATAGACTATTGGAATCGTGTAGAACGCAGTGCATATTGTAATATATGATGGTTGAGTGGTTAATAACACACCTCATTGAGCCACAAGTAATGTTTTTTTTTTTAATGCATACCTTTCCTCTTATTCACAGCGAACAAATATTTTTCTGTTTTATCTTTAGTAACATTTGGGTCGTTTAAAAGTAGTAGTTAACTTTGTGGTGATTACGTATTTGCTTTCCTGCCAAGAATTTAATTAAAGCAGTGTACCAATTTCAGGGAGAGGGGCGGTAACAAAGCTCTTATGCAAGGGTAGCTAGAGGCAGATGAATCCACACAGTTATATAGAGAAAATATCCTGAAGGATCTTTGTAGTGAGACAGGAGCAACGTCTTCATCTGGCTCCAAAGAAATGTGCTCACCACCACAGCTGTACCGCAGTTATTAGCAGACAATTAGTGCCAAAACAGAAGTATAAAAATGTTCCTTCCAAAAGAAAGTCATTGTGCTATGTAAGCCTAGCACATAAACCACACTGTTATCATATGTTAGTAATTGAGTTTGAGCTGCTCCTTCCAGTCTTTAGTCTCCTGACTGGATACTCCGTACGACCAACTACTATTTGACCACTTCAGGGCTGTTGAAACAATCTGTAAGTACAGAGCTACCATAATATGTAAAGATGATATGAAATCAAACAGTTGCCTCTCTTTGTGTAAAATATCCCCTTGAAGTCTGGTCACCACAATAAATCCATTATTTACTTTCCTTTTTGCTCTATTTTGGGTCTCCTCCAACTCTGACCATTATTGATTCTCTAGCCGTGGCATGTCTGGTGCTGCTCAGGTAGCGCACTGGAGTGTTATCAGAACTTTCTGCTCTAAACAGATGACGGCTGCATCTGAAAATGATTCTTGTGAATGCAGAGAAGTTGCTGGCTGAGAAACCAAAGTGTTGAGCTGAATTATATGCGTCAATGCTCTGTGAGATCTGAGGGGAGCTGCAGATATGGATGATGTCACCCCCTTTCCACATGAAAGCAGCAGTGAAAAAGCAGTGTATAGATATGAAGCACACAATGTGTCCTGATAGGCGTAATACAGGGATTCCCAACCTGTGGGCCGCCATTTTCAAAATAGTAGGAGTCACTAATAGGAGCCACTGGTATAGTAGATTTTTGAAGATGGAAAATGGGGTGGGATCCTCTATGATCCAGGTGGATTTACATACAGTATGTACACATTAAATGTTCACCATTATCATCAAATGTGGTCAGGACCACCTGGGCTGCTGGGGAGCGTATCACCCCCTCTTGAGAATCAGCTTGTAAGATCTGGGATGGAGGTGAAAGTAACAGAATCACCTGCTTTTTGATTAGATCTGCTTTGTGATTGAACGACTAAGTTGTAGAAATATGTTCAAAATTTGTAATTTGTGTAACCTCACCACTGATGATTGATTGTTCACAGGTTTCATTTAGTCTTGTTGACAAATAGAAATCTTCTACACATGCACGGACTTGAATTTCTCATGCAGATTAATGTTACTGGTTTAAGATGGTCAGCCTCCATCTACAGGACATTTATACGGTAGGATTATTAAAACGATTGGGAGTGAAACAACATTGCAGTAGCAGAGAAAACAGTGTGTAAAAAGTGGGACATTTATGATGCCAGCATGTGTTTTTGTGTTGTCGGATCTGAGCCAGATTCTTACTTTATGCCGGTGGATTTGTCTAGTATTCTATCTGCTGTCAACTCTAAGCTGCAGGCCTGATCCTCCCATGTAATGTGGTTATTTATCTCTCAGATGGAGGATCCATCCTGACAGGCGCACTCACATACTTAAAGTATGCACGCTCTCACAGGCACAGCGAGTGTGCTCACATATACACACAAACAAAGGCACACAAAATGAGAACCACATTGAGCTCTTGGTCGCTCTCTTCGGCTCTCCGAGACAAATTTAGAGTGGATGAATTATATTTGTCTCTGCTCTCTGTCCTTTAGTCCTCCTAAATCCGCCTGCCTCATCATCACTGTTGTCCCCCGTGGCTTTCCAAAAAAATAGATTCACTGATTGCCACATGGCAGTTGGCAATAACACCAGCCTGTCAATCAGATGTCATCATATTGTGGTTGCGGGTCTCACTTTCACAAAGGAATTGTTGGCCCTGGACTGCGGTGATGAACATTTTGAACGTACTGATCAAATATTGCCTGTTATGTAGATTTTTGACTTTTCAAAAATCCTCAGCAGATGTGGGAAGACACACTTATG
>OMNW01011556.1:0-16325 GCA_900303245.1 Selene dorsalis | reverse complement strand
GGATGGTGGTCTGAGGAGACACTGCTGGTACGGTTTCCAGGTTTAGGTGCATACATCTCACGGTGGTTCGGAAACATAAACAGCGACTCGGGCAGCAAAGTCCAAACTGTGGTCCGCTGGCGAGCGATAACAAAGCCACCGCGAGGAGACACGGAGAAAAGAGCTGGCCAGCTCGCAGCGCCATTGCTAGCAGACAGCCGAGCAGAGCACAGACCGCCAGCTGCCCCTCTCACCAACTCACAGAGAGCTAGCCCCACCGACCGGGAGAGAGAGAGAGGGAGGGAGAGAGAGAGAGAGAGAGAAGTGGGCCAGTGTTACAGTCCTACACACACAGGGGAAGTCCAGCAGGAATGCTCTCACTTCTTCACTATGGCCCCAGTGACGTGAGCTGAATGCATTATATCACGATATTGAGGTTTCACCTATTAGTTAGCTGAAGTAGCTCATTCTGTTACAGCGCCCCCCGAATCTCTTATTGAGAGTTAATGTGTTACCGATTTATTGCTTTAACGCTTTAGCACCAGTGGACAGCCCAAGCACATTTTACTAAGTCAATGGTTTTTGAGTCAGAGGGTGTGGTGTGGTGCAAGTTACACTTTAAACCAAGATGTGGGAAAATCTTAATACATATGAAACAGATAAAAACTTGCCTAACCTTACAGAGAAGATTTTATAACATTTGACTCTTTATATAATGTGCACATTTGCAGAACGCTCCTCAAGCCACATGGACGGGTCAAGGTGAGAGGTCTGTTCAGTCAGAGAAGTCCTCTGCACAAAGGACAGTCATTTCACCGCCTGCAGCCTTCTTTTGTCACAGCTCAGATGTGATGTTCAATAGCTCATGCAGCATTTTCCTCTGCACAGCCAGCTCCCAGCGCAGAGCCAGACTGTCTGATCACTTTGCTTTAGCTCTGTCTAATACAGTTGACCCAGCGTTGCAGCAAAAAAGTACTGCACTTCCCACAATGGACTGGTTAAATGCAACATCTTTCTGCACACATTAAAAGACCTAAGCCTGCAAAAGAAGCTCTGTGTCTTCCTGCAGACAGCGTCTGTGTTGCATTTCCAGTCCAGTTCAATCTGCTGGAATCCATGAGATCTGTATCCCTCCACTGCCTCCACCTCCTCTCCAAGAACGGAAACGGCATCTAAAGTATTCATCCATCAAAGTCATACTTGTAAGGCATACCTAAATGAAATGGAGCCATTAATAATGATATGACTTTTGCCTATACTTGTTCTGAGACGCTGACAGGGTAGCCTTGAAAAAGACCTTTCGGGAGGGTTTCTTTAAGTAGAGAAATATGTCAGAAATGAACAAAGGAATGTAAAGAAAGCTCATATTTGTGGAAGGCCCCTGGTGGCCCCTGGTGGCTGCTGCAGGGCCTGCCTATATAATGTGTTTCTCATTTTGTCCCAAAAGCACTTACAGTGTTTATCAATCACTTTGATGCAATTCACATATCAGAAATGTGATTCTCACAACTTTTAATGCAGTTCTCAGAACAACCAGAGCCCTCGCTATTCCAGGGCTCTGAGAACATCTAATTCATTTCTCATAACACTGAATCACCTGTGGGAAAGACTAACCTTGTTCACATGCACTCCTCAAATCAGGCAAAAACAGTTGGCACTCAGAAGAAGCCATCTTTAAACAGGGAGTGGCTGCAAGCCCGCTTCCAATCATAGTGATCGCTTAGAGATAATTAAGATACAAGAAAAATAACAGCTCGGGGCTCACTGGGTTGAGCAGGGGCCCCTTATACACTCGCAGCAGCCAACCCCTGTTCGAATCCCCTGGCAGCCCTTTGTTGCGTGTCATTCCCCCTCTCTGTCTCTTCATTTCCTGTCTGTCTCTACAACTATCATATCAATTAAAGGCACAAAAGCCCCCAAAAGACTTCAAAAAGAGAAAAGTCACAACTTCATATTAAGTGGACTAAAGATCAAGGAAGATTAATGAGCACTGTGAGGATCACTCTAGGAAACAATTTTTGATGGAGATAAAAATTCAATAAAAATACTATAATAAACAATCTAGATTGTTTTATATAATATTTTTGACAGTTTCCTGGAATGATCCTCACAGTGCTGGTCAGTGTACTATAACTAGTTAATTAGTTTCTTCTCACATGTAAGTATAGAACACTAATAATGTATATACAAGCCCTATACAAGTGAATCAACACAATGAAACTTTAAAGAAGTTTTGTTTTTTGCAACCTGGACCTTATTTCTAGCATAAAATATGTTCATTTACTCCTGAACAACTTTGGTGTAACTTGGAGTCCTTCAGAAGATATTTAGATCCACTCACGATCTACGTATATCCATATAACAGGAGTTGTTGGGGCAAGGATGCAGCGTCTAAATAAGACATTATCTGCTGTGAAACTCCTTCATTTCACCAATATGTTGTTATGAATCACCAGCACTATTCCCCCGTGAGTTCGGAGCGGCTTGGAGTTGTGTTGTTGTCATCCGGGGTTTTTTACAGGACTTTTCACTGACCTGCGACTTCGGCAGTGGCACGGAGGTGAGATCATCGAGGTCGTAGGTCAGTGAAAAGAAAGGGTAACCTGTTCTGAAAACTGCATTAAGAGTTGTGTGAAGGGGTTTCTGATGTGAGAGCTACATCAAAGCAGCTGAGAACAACAGTCATGTGTTCAGAGGAATAAATGCTTCAGCTAACATCAGCTGCAACAAGGTGGGCAATAAATCACACATATTGGGAAACATTTCAGATACCTTTAATTGTGAGGCAAAGCATCTGTACTATTTTCTGCCAGTCCTTCATGTGGAAGCTGTTTGATAGATGTTTGTTTGACTTGAATAATTGAATTCACTTACCATTCTCTACACAAACACAATAAAGTAGGCTAATCCATGAGTTCTGGGCTAATTAGGATTTGATGAGTGGCAGGTTTGCAGCACATCAATCACACAAGGACTGACTAGGCCTGTGTAAACTACATATTCAACATTTACCTTCTCTAAGTTCAAATAATCAGTCCCACACATTGCTGCGATGTCCTCCTCATATTGGCTGTTATGACTCTGCATACGGTCCAAAGCATGTGTCAATTATACTGAATTACATCACTCTATCCTGTTTAGTAGAGCTGTCACTGACACCACCATCTTGATCTGCAGGACATTTCTTTCTTTCAAACCATCTTCCGGTCATCTGCTTACTTAAACAAAGTATCTTTATTTCATCAAGGTGTTTTTATTTCTATTCTTCTTCTTCTGATTATTATTAGTTTAATGTGATAGCTCAGGTGAGAGTTGGGAAAGTAGCTCATCACTTTGTACCAAAAAAAAAGAAAAATACACTTGACATGTAGATTTCTAAATAAACAGTTTTTGCACATCCCCTTACTGCCTGTTTCAAAATGAGGCATTTACTGGTATGACAAGATAGACTTATACAGAAAGGGTCTTATAGCCTCCTGTAATTGCTCCATTATGAAGGGAGTTATTTTGACAAACTGAACCTGCTTCATTGGAATATTAAAGGAGAAGTTCCGTTTTTTGCAACCTGGACCTTATTTCTAGAATAACGTAGATCACGAGTGGATCTAAATATCTTCCAAAGGACTCCAAGTTACACCAAAGTTGTTCAGGTGAGTAAATGAACGTATCTTATGCTAGAAATAAGGTCCAGGTTGTAAAAAAACAGAACTTCTCCTTTAATGAAAGTTGGTCACACTGAGGTACTTCAGTGCATTTTGCAGTGCAATAAATAAATATGGCTTATGGCTGCAGAGGGATCATTTGTGGCTAGATAGCCTGCAAATCAATGATTGTTTTTAACTTTATTTCATTTTGAAAGATTTTCCTGTCCATCAAGGAGTCATCTGTGGCAGCTGCTCTGCATGTAGTGCGCCTGAGGAGTCCTCGTGGACCGTGCAGCTTGATGTTTGCTGACATCTGCTGGCAGAGACCATCGACATGCAAGAAGAACACAAAGCAAAGCATTTTACAGGCCTCTGGCAACACATTTTTTTCTTTATTCAGAGTAAGATGTGTCAACATCCAGCATGACAAAAATTGTACAAAGTTCACAATTTATAAATTAAATATCACAGCAACTTGTGATCTCACACATTTATAGCAAAATTAAAATGTCAACAAATCCATGCTGTGTAGTACAAAAATAAATCAAACTTCAGTTCCACAGAGAGCACAATAGTTTATACAAAATCCTGTCTTTGTTAATGGTCACTGAAATCAATCTCAAAATGAATCGGCTCAAATAAAATAATAAACTCTGATGAATTCACAATAATTTATATGAAAAGTCAGCATTCTAAATACTTGACAACCTTTTTGTGTTCCCTATAGATAGTCACAGATAACTCTTTTCAGATTTGTTATTTATGTACCAACATCAGATGAGCAGCCAGTTTGTGCTTTAAGACCCCTTTTCCATTTTTACTGATAATGAGAATTAATTCAAAAACTGGAACTAGCTATTACTCTACTGAAGCATTACTATATTGGCAAAAAGCTGCAGACACGATGCTGTGGAAAAAGGCGTATGCAGTCATGGATGATGGGTAGTAGAGTCCTGAAAGAGGACAGTAAAGTACAATAGATGAGATTTAATAAGGTGAACGACAAGCACCTTTTGCATTAGCTCTCAAAAAGGCAAATTCTGAACATGATCGCTAACAACTAGAACAACAGAATGGAGGGGTGCATACAGTCAGGCATATGGGTGTCACGCTGGATTGTATCACCCCTCAAAGGTCTCATTCCACCAGACCTTCGTTTTCTTCTGCTTTTTTTAAAACCTTGAATTGATTGACTATTTAATCCTTTGTACAGTGATTAGATATAAAGTGCTGCTGGGGGATAACTTCATCTTCCTAAAACATAGCAAAAATGAAAGAACATTGTTAATGTTTTTACACTTGATAATAGCCTACAGTATAACTGCTATGGTTATAATCATCCTCTTCTCTGATTTCAAGTCCCTGTTCTTCCTCTCTCAGTGGTACTACATCCACACCTACAGTGGCTCCAAGCAGTTGGTTACTCCAATTGTGTGCCAAAGAGGTCACCTGGAAAATTGCACGCCGCCGTACGTAAGGATAATATCTTCAAGGACAAGTGCAAATAGTCTACTGGCACATAAGTGGGGACAGTGACCCTGTAAGTCCCGCTGTCATACTCTATAAATACTCTTTACAAAACCCTCTGAAACCCTCCTTTTAGGTGTCCAAGTACTGCTTTTAGTTCCTGTAAGAACATCAAAACATGGAAACGAAGGTGTCCCTGTGCAAAATTGTACAGAAAAAAAGTGGAACTCATATACTTTCCCTTCTAAATCTCAATGTCCAGGTTCCCTCCTCTTTTTTAAAAACACTTTTGTATTAAAAGATTTGTATAAAAATCAATATTTTACATAGGTTATATTAAAAAGATTCATGTTACCCCACTATGCTTATAAACAAGAAATTGCATATACCCAACCTTTTTTTTTCTTTGCAGATTGCATCCTGTACCTACTATAAACAAATGATTTAATTCTTATATTGCTGAGACATTTCTTGATCCTAGGAACACAGGTCTCGAGATTGAGCAGATTTGATACTAGAAAGGCTAGAATGTGGTCTAGGTCATTGTCTTTACACATCATTTCTATTTGAGATTAAGGATGAGCATGTGAACATGCATGCACCGCACAGATGTGTTCCTCTAGGAATTAACGGGTTCTCCTAGATAATGGGATTTCCACCATCGGGTTTCCGTGTAATGATGTTTACAATATAACTGTTCATACATACATTCATACATACATCAGGTCAGTTTCCACTCCGAATTCATTTAACGCACCAATTAAAAATGCCCCCACCTACAGCTACGTATCTTTTTTCATCAAAACAAAACACAAACGTTTCTCAAGCATTGTCAGAAAATAAAGCAATTTGCAAACCAGTACTTGCTCTTGAACAATCTACATGTAAGAAGAAGAAGTAGAAGGAGAAAAAGAAGAAGAAGAAGAAGAGGAAAAAGAAGAAGGAGAGGAAGAAGAAGAAAACATTTAAAATCATCAAGTCCAAAATCACCCAGTGAGGAGAAAAAACATCTAGCTTTCTCCATGCTCATAGTTTTTTTTCATTTTTATTTCACTATCCAGTTTTTTCATCTAAAATGCTTTGTTGTCAATAAAAGGAACTGACGCTCCATTATCATTAGCTTACTGTTCAGAAATATACACTAAAAATGTGCATACATGAGCAGCTAGAAACATTACATGACACTATGTCAGCTCATATGAAAACGTACAAAATGTGAATGTCCTCAAAAACTATTTTGCAGTTTACTCTTTTATGTTCTTCCTCAAAGCAAGACCCGAAAGGAAAAGAAAGACAGAAAGAAATCATCTTGAGGTCTTTCTAAGCGTAATACCTCATTTTTTGAGAGAACAGAATTGAGAATATATAGCACTATATAAGTTACTGCACCGCACCGAGGGGATCAAACTGTTACTGCCTGTTTGTATGTGGATTTTATACACCACCCACACCTGCTGGGGGAACAAAAATCTCCCTGTACTGAATGGTTACACTTGAATCCCTTGAACAGCTTGCTTGATGTTCTCCAGCAGGGCTTTGTTTTCCGGGCTCTGGTACTGGTCTTGATTTGTGTACATATCCGTTAGAGTGGTCACATAGGCATCAAAGTTCTGCTCACTTATTGGCTCCTGCAGGAAACAGACACACAACATGAAGGCCGTTAGAGACAGAGAGGTGAGGGAGGAGTTAAGGGAGGAGTTAAGACGTTCTAAAGTCTGCGCATCACATGTCAGGTTTCGAGAAGAAATGTGTACCAAGATATTTTAACTAATGAATCCTTGATTATTCATTTTCATTAAGGTGTGTGTGTGTGTGTGTGTCAACAAAACATAGGTAGAAATGATTGGCGGGTGAAAATGCTGCTTTGTCAGCCACCCACTGTGCTGCAGAATAATTCAGAGTTACAAATAAACAAAACTACTTTCACAATTATAATTAGAAAAACAGAGGAGCGTGACGTGCAAAAATAAAAGTCATAATACTTTGAACTTTACACCAACTGAACACTCTCATGTGAAAGCTCATGACCACTGAGCAATAGTAGTGCATGGTTCTCATTCACTTCAATCAAAAACAACTCACATAAGACCTGAAGGTTCTTTACTTGCTGTTTACTTCCTGTTTTCATCTGCTAAAGTGGTCTGCCTCGTCAGCCAGTCAGCATGTAGACTTTGCATTAGGCTCATGTAAATTCCTCAAAAAAATGAATAATAAAATAACCAACTGGCGGTGTGTTTCATATCGCAGGAAAACCTGATCAGTCGCTTTCACAACGAGGTACAACTTGTAAGGATCGTGCATTCATGGAATGAGCAACAAAGCTAAACGTGGGGGGTAGCGCCCCAACTAAACGTGCCAAAATCCCCTGGACTATTCTCCTGCTGGTATTCACTCTTGTTTTGAGCTGTGTGTGCTGCCAGGTGTGTGTCAGTCACAGGTGAAGGACTGGCTTGCCGTGACTGAACTCTTGTGGGATCAGCTTAGGCTTGCTGCAAGTGCTAGAGTGACCAACGCAACCACCCTGGTTGACCTTCAACAGCTCCTGGTTGAGGAGTGGGATGCCATCCTACAGCAAAATGTCACCAGACTGGTGACCAGCATGAGGAGGTGCCAAGCTGTTGTGGCTGCTTATGGATCTTCCACACACTACTGAGGTCCTTGATAGTGTCAAATGAATAAACTGTAAAAGTAGCCAATATGTGTTTTTTTTTCTCCAATCCACCAAACAAGAACAAGAGTGAACACCACCAGGAGATTTTGGCACATTTTTTGAGGGGCACTACCCACATGTTTAGCTTTGTTGCTCATTCCATGGATGCGCAAATCCTTACAAGTTGTACCTCATTGTAAAGGTGACTAATCAGGCTTTCCAACAATATAAAACAAAACACCAATTGGTATTATTAAAGGGGAGAAACGATTGACTTAAAAAATGTTTCCAAACTATTTTTGAGGAGTTAATAGGTAGATGTAAAACCTAGTTTGCGGGTCATGCATCCTACATCCCCTAACCCTAACCCTGTACAGTAATTGGGACATATGGTCACGCTGCTAGAGGGAGTGTGAACACAATGAACAGAAATGGGAAATGGAAGAGAAGTGATGAAATGTTGAATAATACATGTCTAACTGTCTTACTACGAACTGAAAAAGACAACAAGAAAATGGCTCCAAAAACATGCCCATGATAGATAAATGGAGAGTGTTCAACAAATACATCAGATTAAGTTCTTATCAAGTGAAAGATGCAATTGGTTTTCAGTTAGTATGAGATATCATATTTTTTGTCTGTGCTGCATTATAATTTATATATATAATAATGTTGTTATTATTACATAGTATGAAAAAGGTCACAGGACAGAATGTAAGTGAGCTTAAAAGGCATGATTAGTTATGATTAATATGCAAAAACAAAAAAAAAGAAGAAGAAAGAATCAGAGAAAGAAAAAAACATGATGTTTATAAATTATAAGTACAGATCACAAATAGAGTCAGTAGCTTACTTGCTGGTGCAACTGTAAGCAGCTGTTATTCCTTAGAGGAGGCTCTTTGTGTGCCAGTGGTTTCTATGGGAAGACAGGAGGGACACATTTCTGTTAGCTGGCTTGAAGACACAAAGCTGCTATTCTCACATGTAAACTCTAGGTGGCAGTATCTGATTAGCAGCCAAATACAGAAGACCTGGAAAAGACAGGAAAAAATAGAAGCTGGACATAGATGAGACAAGACAAGCACAGAGCCACCCAACCCACTGCCAAGAGTGGCCCACTGGTTCTGTGAGGAGGCATCATTTGTAAAAAAAAAAATAAAAAAAAATTAAAAAATGAACTCTGGTGTCATGGCTATTTTTTTCCTAAATAAATGTTAACTTCTAAAATACAAAAGGAGGGCATAATTTTTAAAAAAATGCCATGCCACTTAGTGAAGGATGCTTGACTGAGGTTTAATTCACCCTTTTGTCAGTGAATAGTAACTGATCCAATATGCAAGAGGATATCATGAAGTAATGGCACTGTGAAGGATAAATTAGGACAAAACAGATTCTGATTACAATAAAACTCTTAGCACCCTGCTGTGTGTTATCTCCAAGAGACAAAAAAAAAGAAAAAAGATAGAAAGACAGCAGATAGAACACAGTGACTGAAGCACACGGATGTTCTGTCAGTGGTAATTCTACAAAATTAGGTTTCATCCTCAGAAATATCTCTTTGTAATAAAGCCTTTAATAACAATACTTCTCTACATGGTTCAACATGAACAGCTGAATGTAGTGATCATTTCTCTTCTTGCTGCTACAGCACCACTGTGGAAAACTACATGCCCAGTCAAACCTCATTTCACAACTCCCCCTCACTGTTTGGAAAGACAAGCAATGCTCCACATTTTTTGACTAAGCATGCACAATAGGCTGCAGGTAAATGCACAAATGAATGAATAAGCTGCTATAATGCTACAGTTAGCAATGTTCTGCAACTTGCCGGCTTGCCGTTCCTGGTGACCCTTACCATATGAGGGAGCTGGACATTAGCTAAACTGTTAATCAGTGACTGGCTGAGGTTGGCCAGCTCATGCAGGAGAGATTCATTTTGCTGTTCAATCACCTTGTTTTCCTCCTCTATGGACTTCAGGTTGGATTCCATTGTCGTGATCTGAGGAGAGGAACGGCCAACGACAGGGTGTTACAGTGCGGCTTTGTGTTCAAAGCTAGATAACACCACTGCTGACTCACACTCACACAGGCTGGGCTGCAGCACACAGGAAGTGACATACCTGTGTTCTAAGTTTGATCATGTCTGCTTCCACTTGTGAATTAGATTCACTTAAATCTTTGATTTCCTCATCCAGCTGTTTGATCTCCTCTTCGTGCTCCAGCCCTGTAGAGGAGGAGCAGCATTAGCACTGACATCTCACCACAAAAACCTTGGTCATAAATCAGATTAACAGCCTCAATGCTTCAACTGGAGTATTAAAAAAATGATACAAGATGACAGTGTCTTCGCAGGACCTCCTGGACGCCTGTGTGACTGTCTTCACCTTTACAGCTCCACTGGGCCAGGTCACTTCAAGCTGATTAAGGCTCACATCATCAAGGCAGTCTCACAGGCAAATTACGCCATGATCATGTCACATTCACATTCCATTTCCCAAGTCTTGGAAAAAACCAGATGAGAACACAGCTACAGGCCAGCTCCCATATTACATGTGTGATTACTGCTCAAAAGGCCAGATTTGTCAGTCCAGACTGGAGCCACTCTTCTCATTATTTACTCCATACTCCTGAATGGCTGTTTATTTCCAAGCCAAGCCTCACTCCACACACACACACACACATACACACATACACACATCCTCCTGAGTGGTTTAATAAATGAAGTTGGAACTCTGTTCGGTTAATTATTTGACATCCATGTTCCTGATTGGCTGTATTGTGTGGGTGGTAGCTGTAGTTACCGTTGCTGGCACGTTGCTGCTTTATTGTTAGCATTTCCACTCCGGAGAGCCTGGCTTTCCTCATGGCGGAGGTGGCGCGCGGACAACCCGACAGACTGGAGGCAGAAACAAGAATGAACACACACAACCAGTGAATGCAGCTTATAGGTGGTTGGGCTTAGAATAAATATTTCATCAGTGTTTTAATGAGTTACACTAATTTGGTACTGCATTTAAATGAAGCTGGGACTCTCCCAAGAAAGACATTAAAAATAGAATCATCAGAAGCGATTCTAACTCAGTGCTTCCTAGATAAGGTCAAACATCATATCTTTCAAACTCCACATTTATGGTTTGCTGCTACATATTTGTAGTCACAAAGCCCAAAACAAGACACCCTGATGACATCAGACTTTAGCACCTATTCCACAAAATACAGCTGTTTACAGGGGCAGAACCGTACTCACACTCCTTAACCAATAAAACACACTTAATCTGCATGTATTTGTGGCCACATCAGCTATAATCAGTTGCTAATAAGGAGGGAAACCACTTCCTCAGCCTTGTCCCATAGGTCATCCAAATCTGCATATTTTTTACTGTTACTTTGCAATGATACAAAAAATGACTCTGTAGACATGTTGTTGGGATATGTAACAAGAATTCTTAAAATCACATAAATGTTTCATGCACAGGTTTAATATGATCACTTATGATAATGTACTGTGATTGGTTTTCAAAACAGATGTGATGTCACAAAATCCTGCTTATAGGTTTCCATGTTTGAGTTGTACCAGACACCCAGTTCACAGAACTGTACGCGGTTTGAATCATCATGTTTTCTAATTCTGTTTACCACTGGTATATAAACACACACTTTTCTGCCGATGTTTTCACTGTTTTGATTTTTCACATGATTTCACAAACATCTGTCTGTACGACTTTGCAGTTTCATTTTTCAATTCAGATCTGAATTCAGTTGGTGGGTTGTTTGCTTTCATTGACACAAAACTGTCAATTAAATCTGATCAAACCACACCAGCACTCTTGATGGATCACATTAAGCTGCTTTTTTGAGAGTTTCACTTGTAATAAATTAAACATGAGGAGGTTGGATCGCAAACTTTAGATTCACATTTAAGCTGAGCACATAAAAACTTTAAAGAGTTATTGAACATTGCCACCAGGTTCCTTTGACCCACCTTCGATGCGTCAGGAAGCTGCCACTGACATGACCCGAGCCATCACAGCCCGGCGTGGGGCAGGACATACCCTCCGTCTTGCCGGACTTCCATGTGAACTGAATGCCGTTTAAATAGCCGTCCTTCTGTCTCTTGGCTGCTATGGGGCACCCAGATGCACTTCTATGGGAGGCATACTTCCCTGTCACGTGTCCCTGACCGTCACAACCTGGGACTGGACACCTAGGGACAGAGGGAAACAACAGTCTAAACAGTCTCTTTTCATCACACCAGAGACAATATTTTCCTTTAGAGAGTGAACTGCTGAGTCTCAGCTGCCTGCTGGCTCATATATAGTACAGTCTGTTTGCCTCCCGAGCACAAAAACACCATACACTATAGCGATTTTTCTGTTTCCCTCTATCTCCTTTGCTTTGATATAAACAAAGATATGATCATGTTATTTTAAAGCTGTCCCAGTGGCAGCCTTATCACACTTCTGGAATGCTGACAGTGCATCAACACCAGCCCTAATCAGATGTAATCAGGCAGTAAATTATTCCAAATGTCAGACCAGGTGAAATGGATTTTGGCTAAAGCTATAGCATCAGTTGTGAAACTATCAAATGGCTGGTTTTAGTTCAACTTTGTGGCTTTTTGACTGCAGAATAGATACAGGGTGTTTAATCTGCACTATGTCAGTATATCTGAGATATTTCCCTTAAAAATATAGATCAGAATCAAAGGATTTTGTCGAACTAATCCACTGAACCCATCTAAAAATTTGAACCTGGAGTGATTACACTACATTGCATCGAACAATTCAACTCTGCTTCTGGTTAAAATGGTCCTTCACCTTCTTTCTGTAGAGTTGCCAATATGCCCCTTAGATAGGTGTTAACATATATGTCACGTACAAGGTAATTTATTATCATTAGACATATACATCTTTTTATGTATGAAGATATGAATTTAGTTGACACTAACAGTGTCCTACTGTCCTGCTCTTCCTATTAGAAAGAGCTTGGTGAGTGCAGCTTTGTGTCTCTTTCCCCGGGGCCAAGTGCAACAGGTTAGGAACTATATGTAAATGATTGAGCTATAAAAGCAGAAACCTTATGTTTCCTGCACTCTATTCATATATATATTAAGTATTAAGATAGATTATGGTTATTTCAAAATATAGGTCTAGGTTCTATATTACTGTGAAGGTATCACGCATCTGTCTTGAGAAATACATACAGCCTGTATTGAGAAACAGGGCCTTAAAACAAGTCATCAGGACTTCTGGAAATTATGATGTCACAATAAGGCAGTCACCACCCTCCAATCAGAAGAGAGGCTAAGAACCTCCTCTCCTCTGATGGGCTTGAGAGGAGATGTAAAACTACACTGAGATGACTTTTACTTAAAAACATATATTAAAAACAACATATTTTCCTATCAGTATCAGAAATGTAGACCTTTAATACTTTCCTTGGGCTTCTTACTGTGATGTTTCACTGTCAGAAGAAGACAGTGACTGACAAAGACATCGTGCTGAGAACCCAACAGAATGGCCAAAGTGATGCTGCAGCACCAGAGAAATCGATGCAGTTGCAGGGCTGAGACCTGAGAAGCCCACTGTGGAATTTAGGTAAAGTCCAATCAATCTCCCTCTGTCTCTCTCTCCTCTCAGCTTGCCTCTCTGTCTTCCCCTACCTGTGTGTCTGCAGGAGTTCTCCAGAGACTGCAGAGTAACACCCCCCTCCTCTCTCTAAACTGCTACAAGCCTGCACTTCTGAAGTTTCCCCTGCAACCTTTAGATTTAGGTTGAAGCTGTACACTCGTAGCACATTTGTCTTGTCAGAGCTGATACTCATTTTCTTGCTTGCATCAGTGCATGTCATAGAGCAAGGTTCTGATTTTTAATCAGATCAGTCTGTTCACATTCACATAGCTTTTGTGCGTCATTCTAAAAAGGGAAAATAGTAAAATCATTTTTCACGTGTCTCATGAGAAATGTGTGAAGTAAGCTGAGATCAGTGAGCAGTGCTGGATAGCAGCATGAGGAGTTTCAGTATCAGACTTTTTAAAGCGAAACAGAAGACTGATGATCACTGTCTGTACTGTACCTGATAGGCTCCTGGTCTTCCTTGTTCTCTTTACTGTGGATGATCTTTATCCCACTTTTCCTGGCCCGTGGACACCCTGAGAGACTGCAGATAAATGACAGTGTAAGAATGTTGAAGCATAAAGTGTGTGTGTGTGTCTGTGTGTGTGAGGGGCGGGGTGTGAACTGTAGAGTAACAGTGAGAAAATTAGAATGTGTGTAATATAGAAAAGAGAGGTGTGTGTGTGTGTGTGTGTGTGTACCTTCTGTGTGAGGCGTAGTTGCCAGTGATATGTCCCGAACCATCGCACCCTGGTGTCGGGCACCTGGGGCAGAAAACACAAAAAGGGCTGAGGGCCTACAGCAAAAGGTGCAGTGTCCTAGTTTCCAATAAACACAACTGACTAAGTAAATGTTTTACAGTAATGAACCTACATCTGCAATATAATTACAACAGGTGGCTCCAGGATTATCAAAGGTCTGACTCCTCTTAGTTTCTCCTGGAGACTGAACTCTTTAA
This sequence comes from Selene dorsalis, assembly GCA_900303245.1. NCBI lineage: Eukaryota > Metazoa > Chordata > Actinopteri > Carangiformes > Carangidae > Selene > Selene dorsalis. The sequence continues at coordinate 2,012 of OMNW01011556.1, read as the reverse complement.
AACTCATCATTGATAGTTTATCTTTATTTAAGCCTTTTTTAAAAGAGGTTTATTGCACATTTTGTGCTGTACGGAGTATTTGGGATAGTGAGAGAGGTTGTACGTGAACTTGAGCATTCACCACCACTCCAGTGAGTTCTGTGTCGAGGACAACATGGACTCATCTCGAAACTGAACAAAACACTATTCAACTCTTCTCTGCACAGTTCTTCCTTCTTACAGCATGAGCACCAGGTGGTATGTACTGCTTGGTCAGTGACCATTGGTTTGTTCATTACTGATGCATTGCAGGATACTATGAATCCATTATAATATATATATAAAAATTAACTATAACTATATAACTATAACTATACATTTGGACAACACTATGAAATGGCAAATTCTCAATAGAACCCTCATCATAGGGACTAGTAAGTGATTTTGCACACAGCCACCATGTGTGTATATGTGTGTGTTCATGGCAACAAAGAGAAATGTCACCCATTGTGGCAGTGTGGCTCACTGATGTGTTTTTAATAGTTTTGAGCAACAATGGAGCTCTATGGCACAGAGGAATATTATATATGAGACTTTGAATGCACACACAATACTTAATTATAATTAGTGCGATCAATTCATTTTGGGTTTTAGTCTTTTAATGGATTTTTATGACAAGAAGCAAAATAAAGAAAATCATCAGTCTGCTCATAATTGTTGTTCTTAAATGGGAGTGTAATAAATCTCACTGAGCAGTGCTTTACCTGACCCCTTCTACAACCTAACCCTGAACAGGCTGAACTTACACAGGGCAAAATGAGCAGAACACACACATCATATACAACACTGAGTCATCTCACGTCTTACTTGAGCTCTTGTGCGTTGTTGGCCAGCATACTTCGAATGCTTTTATCAGCTAAAGGGCAACCTGAGAGGCTGGAAAATACACCAGGGCAACATTAGTTACACCACAGTGACAACACACCCCAACCACTGTAACACAAAGCAATGTCTCAGCCCGCACTCATATTTACATACACTACACGAAACACATGTGTACATAAAACATCAATCAGATAATGCAAAAAAAGCCATGATGCAAGTGCAAGGAGCTGATAAGAAAACATTTTAACCCTCTGAGTATTTGAAGTTATATGTAACAAGCATGTTCTACTCTGCATCGTGTTCAAACAGGACAGTGTGGATAGAAAATCAGACTTAAACTTCTTCAGAATTGTGAGTGTGTTAAGGGTACATGTCGGTCTCCACACTCAGTCCTTTAAGACTCATCTCACACTGTAACACACAGCAATTCTGCTTAAGTCCTCTTGGTCTGAATGGTAAATGCTTAGTCTGCACTGCACTATGAGAAAGGGCCTGGAGGACCGAATAACATCAGCTTAGAAGGCTTTAGACACAACCCATTGAGATGTAATTTCATCCCAGGGTCCGGCTTAAAAAATGAGCATGTATCCAATCTTTAATTAATTCAGTCTTATGTTTTTGAATGCTTTGTTTTAGGATGTCAAGCTGCTAATAGTCAAAGGGCTAACAAATAAGAGAGAGAGACATTCTGCCTGCAGGTGTTTGACAGCATAGTCGAGGTAAGCTGAAAACAATAAAGAGAAATAGACTTAGAATCCACCAGGAGAAAAGGAAGTCACACCTTCGATGTGAGGCGAAATTGCTCGTCAAGTGACCACTTCCATCACACCCCGGTGTGGGACATCTGCCTCCGGAAAAATAGACAGATTTATAAGCCCAAAGGGAAGGAGAAGAAAAATGTGAAAATTAGAGAAAAAGGGGATCGTCTCAGATTCTTTTTGGTTTTCATTGTTTCCAGTTTAGCTTCACTGTCTGTGATTAATACTGTGGTCCCTGAGATCAGCTACACTTGATATAACACGATACTGACTACTAGTGTTGTGTCTGATAGAGATAAAAGCATCAAAAGAGGGGAACTACAATAAAGGCATCAGTAGAAGCTACTAGATCTTAAATCAGTGTGGACAAATGGATAAAGCTGTTAAATT
>OMNW01011555.1:0-30626 GCA_900303245.1 Selene dorsalis | reverse complement strand
ATAGATGGCTTAGAGTCAACAGCATATTTAATGAGTGTGTTGGTCATGTAAAATGTAAGGAAAACAGAAGAACACTTGCTTAAAGCTGTTCACTTGTGATAAGATCACCTCAGACACATAGTGTACCAGGATTGAACAGGCCTTTATGTGGTTAGTACTGTACTGACAGTAGGGGGCAGCAGAGAGCAAAAAGTGTGTGTATCCAAGAAATACACACACAATAAGTTTTTCCGCACATTTTTCCCATATTGGCATCTTTCTGACGACCACTCTGAAACTTGGAGAAAAGCATAAAAACAGCCTCTAGAAGCCATTACAGTGAAAATATGGTGAGGACCGGCCTAAATGTCCTCACTTTACAAAATTGTCCTCACTCTAAAGGTTTAAAATTCACACTTGTCCTCACAGTGATAGGAGTACACACACACACACACACCGCATATGCTGTTATTAATATACTGATGGACATCCAAGCCACTCTCTCCTACCTGTCTACTCCTTGTACAAAGAGCTGTGACTTTAAAGACAGACAGCATGTAAATAAATCACCTGTATGATGCCGTCTGCACAGCCAGTGACGATGACATTCCTGGAGTCCCACTCATGTCGCTGTGTGAAGCTCACACACAGGATGTCTGCCCGAGGTCCACAGGAAGTGTCTGTGCAAGTCAGCAGCTGACCCTTCATGGTCCACAGGTAGAGCAGAGGTCCCGCACATGACGCAATCTCACCCTTAAAAAGAGCAACACTGTGTTGACGTCCATGTGCGCACAGACATACACAGAGATGCACAAAAAAACACAAAGAGGATGCGCATGCTGTCAACAATAAGAATCCTCCCTTCCTCATGCTGTCAGCTGAGTGAACTCTGTGCCAAAAATTACACAGAACAAAAGAGAGGGAGGAGAGAAATTTTGAGAGGAGCGTAGGTAGGGAAGATGATTTAAGGAGGTTGACTTACGGTGAGGTCATTGATAGCCAGTGCAGAGACACCAGTCGTGTGTCCTGCTAACTGGGTGATGTAGCTTAGCTCCTCCGTGTCCCACAGGATACAAGTGAGGTCACGGGAGCCACTTACTATCAGGCTGTGGACCTCCGACACCGCTAGACATGTCACTGAGTCTGTGTGACCGTATAACGGCTGGGAGGAAAAAATGGGTCAGTGTCATTCTCACTGTGTGTGTACTGATACACTCTGGATGTTACTGTTAGTTATGTACACAAACTGACCTGTCTGAGTTTCATGAAAGAGAGTTTGTCCTTGTTGACTGCTACATCCCACACACACACCACAGAGCTGGTTCCTGCGGTGATAATGGTTGTCGGGTTGGGACACGCTGCGCACAATGTTGCTCCCCAGTCGCACAAACTCTCACATACAGCAAAGGTCTAGAGGAGGACATACAGATGTAGACTGTAGTATGTTTGTGTGAAGTTAATGGGTTTACGGATATGGCATTGATTAGCTGTTGGTGTCTGTGAGCTGCTTCACATGTATGTGATTAAATTAGGTTAAATTCTGATCCAGAGCACTAATTGATAAAAGGGAATACAAGTTGTACATAGTTAAATGTAATCAATCCATCAATACAATTCTCAGATTTAAAAACAGGTCAGTGCTTTGTGGCTGTGCACTGTGGGCCTCCACAAGACTTGGAATTGTCTCATTTCAGTTTGATTCATGAATCTGGGTGGACCTGGAGGGCTGTGGGAAATTGAATGTAAAATTAAAGTACTGTATAACCTCACACACATACCTTCTCTGTGGTATAGTTTCCAAAGGCACAACTGTTGTCTGGGAAACCCCAGCTGAAGAAGCAGGTCGACAGGGGCGACAGGAGGAGCCGGTTTCTCTCCAGGACCAAGACCTCTTTTTCCAGACACAGTATTTGACCTACCGGGCCCCTCGGCAGCTCTGCAGAGCAGTTTACAGTGTTACTGAATGTGGGGCACCGTGTATAAAAACTTGTGAAAGAAAGTAAGGTGTGCTTTAAAAAAAAATAAAATAAATAAAATGTCAGTGAAACAATATGCACCCATATACATGTAAAAGGTAATGGTGACCTCATTCTGCCTTTTGTGGAACATGAATAAACTTGGCTGACCAAATAAAGGTAATGGCTGTTCAGAAACATCATATTAAAGAGTTTGGTAAGCTCAGTAAACTTGTAAAGAATTTCATTAAATTGACTGCAGAAAAGTGGGCAATTAAAACAGCTATTCCCAGGTTAGAAAAAGCTGAGCAAGACTCTGTTCTACGGGGACACCAGCATCCTGGATAGTGTGAGTTGTATGTGTGTGGAGAGTGCAGGGAGAGAGTGGCTGTAATTGTGCCTGTAATTGACCTGTAAATGCAGGAACAGGCAGAAATCATTATATATCCTTTCACCAGTTCAGCTTCTAAAATCCCCAGAAAGAACTCGTGTCTGCATTAGTCTTAGCGTTCCTCCTCCTATTCATCTCTATGTGCTTATTGATCAGATCAGACACTCTGAAGATTTAATATGAAATGTAATATGCAGGAATCTCTCCCTGAGCATTCGCAGATTCATCTCCTCTCCTTCAGTGGGCCTGTAGGGATATTCAGATTATTAAGTAGGGCTCAGCGGAAGAGTCATCTCCATATTGTAGCTCTAACAGATAGCTCCTTGTTCCCTTCCATAGTGTAAATTAATCTATGGATATCCTCGCTCTGTTTCAATGATTCCCCTGAGACCTGGGCGCATCTTGTATAAAATAATTGACATCAAATGGTGTGAAATAAAATAAAGACAGAACAATACACAATAATGCCAAATGTAGATGACTATAATTAATTGAATTCAGTTTACTCAGCAGAAAAAGGCTTCGTTGATTCAGTTTATTGGAAATGCACATTGTTCATGAAGTTATATTATAATATTGTAATTTCAGGCCTTCATTTAAAAGAATTGTTTGACATTTTGGCTGAGAGTTTACTAAATATGACGCTAAAGCCAGCAGCTAATAGCTTAGCATAGCACAAAAACTGGAGACATGAAAACAGCTAGCTGGGAAAAAAAAATGTATCAGGATTTATATATCTGAACACCATCATTGCTAAAGCCAACTAAGGAATATGATATAGTAAGCATATATGTTCAATATTGTGTGGGAAAATGTGTTAACCCCCCTGCCCATTTCCAGCCTATGTAGTAAGATAAGCTAACTGACCACAGACTGTAGCTTCATATAAAGTGAACAGACATGAGAGTGACATCAGTTCCTTTATGATTAAGATAGGTGAAGTGTTCTTATACAAGTTGTCTGTACCTCTGAATGGCTGTGCTGTGGTCTTCAGTTTATCCAGTTTGAAGAAAAATGGAGTTGGATGGGTTGGGGAAGAACCCTCTTTCTTGGAGCCACTGCGCGGTGGATGTGGTTTGCTGAAGAGCTATGGAAAAGAAGCAGGTGATTTACAATGAAGATTAATTGAAAAAAAAAAAATTAACACACTACATGCATGGATGCCGTGTTCTTTTTCTGCCTCCCCAACACCGATTCTTTTTTACCTGTTTGGGAACCTGGCCAAAGTTGCTGACGTATCCAAAGATTGTGCTTCTTATCAGGGGGTCCTTAGTGTTCTGCCAACCTCTTTTGGCGTAGAAATAAGGATGGAACGTGTTGACACTTTCTACGGCAGCTGGACCTTGTTGCCGATGCCCAAAAATGAGGTCGATCCACAGGTGGAGGTGGGAGCTCACATAGTCACTTTCCAAGGCCTAAGGCAAACAGTGAAGGAGATTGTTGCACAAACTAAGATCACCTAGTCAAAAACCATTACAAAACTACTATGCTGCATTATGCAGCAATACAGTGGTATGCAGTGCTCATTGTTATTACGCTGAGACCAAAACCATCAGTCAAACTCTTAATATGAGAGTTTCGAAATACAAAGAAAAACAAAAAAACTTATAACAGAATGCACAACCAATCAGATTATTCAGGTACTGTATGATATCTTCCAAAAGTCAATTTAGAAGTCTGAAACAGCAGGAGGCTGCACAGCTGTGTTATGAGCATATCTTCATGTTAGAATTAAAGAATGATTTCAGTAAAATTACCCAGAGATTGGTTTTGAAGAGTTAATAAGGAAAAGTGGGCATGATGACCAGCCATATCCTGCACCCATTCTTAATAAACCCATCCTGGAATAACCGAGAACTTAAAAAAAAAAAAAAAAACATAAGGGGGATATATTGTCCTGAGTTAATTTGTCCAGGAAGAAAAAAACAATCTTCTAAAGTCACTAATTTTATGAGAATGCTGGGCAATGAGTACTTCAGTAGATTACAGAGTGATAACCATCATAGTTGCCCCAGGAATGGAAAAGGGGAGGGTCACACTCTGAGGAAATCAGACCAACAGAGAAGAAAAGAGCAGAGTTATACAATAACCCCACACAGGGAAGGAGAAGAAATAGCTGAGAAAAGAGAGAGAATATTCAGCCTATAAACAGCTGGCAGAAATAATGTCATTATGAAAAATAGCGTCTTGTGCTTGCCCCGAATAGTGTTAAATAGGCCTGTTGTCCTTCAAAGTCTGTCATCTAAACTTCTTTCCCTTTTCATGAAATTTCTAGATAAGAAAAACAACTGCTCCTTATATTTGAAAACAAGTCAGTACTAAAAGAATTTAACTGGCCCAAACTGAGAGAGACAAGATGGCCTTTAGAGAATACGATGAATACAGCAGTGGCTGCTGTGAATAAGATCTGTCTCTTATACTGTGGCAGAAAGAATGGAGACAAATGGCAGCAACCAACAGTGTTACAGAAGATACTTGTTTTATATACTAAAACAGTGCATTTTCTGTGTACATACATCAGCTAGTATTGACAAACATTATTAGGTCTTATGGGAAAGCTCCACATATGTAACAGGCCAGACTGGCCAATTGTAATGGACAGGCGTGTGAGGTCGGGGGTCACCCACCTCTCGATGGACTCTAATGAACTCCTGGGGGTCACCTTTCGCCCAAGGAGGCAGCTCCACATCTCCCAGAGCAGTACCATCCTCCATACAACCTACAGAGATACAGATATTAGGAACATACAGCAGTCTGGGTCACATAACGTCATATCACTGTGTCCTCCTGTCAAGGAGTTTAAAGAAACCATTTTTTATGCCTTTACAGGATTAGGCTGGTGATACATCTTTTAAAACCAAACCCAAAATAAATTGTAAGAAAGAGTATTGGCTGTGAAATCCAAAACAAATATATCTCATTTCCCTGCGGCACACACCTCCACTGTTGTCCAAAAACTATTAAAAATACATCAGTGACCCACATGGTTGGAATAGGTGATATGTTTCCTCATTACAATGAACATACACACCGTAGTTTATCTTATCATTATTATCATTTTTGTTTTGTTTTCAGTCCCAAATACAATATCCTGCTGCTGTAAATGCCCATTAGACCATGCTCTTAATATGAAAATAATGAAAATAGTCAACAACTTCACTGTTCACTCTTGTACTATATAAGTAACGCTTTCTTAAAAACTACTGTGCCCAGCTCAGAAGAGCCTTGGGGCTTTACAAGGTAAAAAAGTCAGACCACTGCACTGGCAACTGACAATAAGGAAAATTTAGACTAATGCTCACCTAATCCTTTGAATGCATATCTAATACCGCTGTGTGTAAAAAGCAAATATCTTAACAGGAAATTCATATTTTCAGTCATTCATTTAAATACACTGAGGAGGATTTTTGAGCCTGACCCAGCTGGATGTGGTTAGAGTTGAGCAGGAAGTCGGACAGGTAGAAGAACTCTGGGATCAGCTCTCTGACATCGCTCATGTTGTCTCCAGAGGCAGACTCCCACTCCTTCTTAACACTGTGAAACATCCGCTCTGGGATATCAAACCCTCCCTGTGGGGGAGATGAGCCAAAACACTGTTAGATCCCCAGATCACTGTTGAACTAAACTTTGTAACAGGCATGTTAATAAAGCAGTCTGCCCGACACAGTGTAGTGAACTATATTTTCTCGCTCTTCATTGTATTATGTAAGGAGGAAATATTTTCTACTATTTGAAGAAAGCTTTTCATCTTTCTGTAAAATTCCATAATCTATAATGGAAATCTCATGAGAGGGAATGTAATTTAGAGTAAAACAATTACCTCAATGAATGAAAATAGCATATATACTGGTAAACTCAGTTAGAGATGTAAATTCAGTTATGGATATTACTACACGCCCGTTACACGCTTCAGAAGACAAAAAGGCACTGTAATTTACCAGACTACCATTTTTATTGCTTTATACTGACTATCAAATGCATGCCTTTTCATTCTAATCAATTGGAAGCTGCGCCATAAATTGGCAACATCTGTGGCTATTTGCATTGGCTTCTTTAAGATGTTTTCTGTAATTATTTGCATATATATTGAAATCTCCCTATAATCTGCTTTAGGACCAAAAGCAGCTCTGAAAAAGGGTCTGGAGTGTTGAAAATAGCTCATATTAGAGTCAAGATTATTAGCAAGATTATGTTAGAAAATAAAAAATGACAAAGTGATGAATATCAATAGGCATCTGGAGCACTGAGGGGCCTGTGTGTTACCGAACAGAGACTGATATGCTTCCATTTCCTCAAGACAAAACCTACAGTGATCAGCAGTCATTGTATTCAGAATGTGATCTGCAACACACCTGTATATCTTATATATCTCAAACATTTATCACTTACACTAATGTGTCTCTGTGTATATTTGTATTCATGTGTGAGAGTATACAGGGCTTCAGTCTATTAATTGATTTGATGCTTTACATCACAATACATCACCTGCAGGGCCTGGAAGGTTTGTGAAAACGGGTCTATCCTGACGAGGAAGGAGGCAACGATGATGGCTGAGGAGTAGTGGGTACAGTAGTGGCATCGTGCTGACAAATCCCCTAGAGAGTGAAACATATTGAATAAGAAGTACAGTAAACAGAAAATGTGAGAGGAATGAAGAGTGATAAGGCAGATACCTTCACCCTCGCTGTTCTCCACTTCCTCATATCTCTGGATAAACATCTGCTTCCTCTTTTCTGTCTGAGCTCCCATTGGCTTAGACAGATCTCGGAAAGTCACGGGATTTGACAGGTCAAGTGTCTATTGAAGACAAAGTATGATTGGATGAGAGTGCAGGGGAAATATGCATATGGTCCATAATATTTCAGATATTTTACAATGGCTTGGTGTAACAAAGTAGTAGTTTCATTACCTTGGTGCCTGAACTATAATAAAAAGGTTATCTGTGTTGAGAGAGATCCTACCTCAGACTGGTAGTCAGCTAGGACCCAGGGGAACACTGGATACTGCATCAAGTCATTGTATGTCCTCCCAGCGAGGGTGTTCAGATGCATCAGGTACTCAAAGTTACTAATCTCCCCTCTCTAGAGCACAGCAAAGAATGATATAAACACCTCTTTAAAGATAGGAATATATTTATATACAGAACCAGAGCTGTATATGTCCTAATGTTGATACTAATAAAGATCTTGGCATTCATTCATTCATTACTGATGTAAAAAAACAACAAACACCTCCGACAAAACAAAATGGATGAGGAGCCATGTTTATTGCATTACCTGCCATTTAACCAGAGCTGTCTTTTCAACCACAGGAGTCTTCCTGAAACACAATAAAAACAAATGCCTCAAATTAGCAACAGAGGTTGATCACTGAGCAGTGCCTACCAACACAAAGTTTTTTCTTTCTTTTCTTTTTCTTTTTTTGGCTTGCCCTGTTGCCTAGCAACCAGTGTTGAAATGTAACACAGCAGAATTGAGAAACAGCAGAGTGGAGGTGAGTGAGTGATCCAGGAAACAGAAATTGTGTGTACACAGCTGTAGGAGCAGTTATGGGATCAAGGCAAGTTACAGTATGTAGCATGAAGAGTGAGGACATAGCACACGGTGCCATCTGTAGGCTCTGAGGAAATGTACTCTCTGTAACACTGGGACTTGTATGGTAGGTCTCCATCAGCAAAGTGGGCTAGTTTGAAGAGGAAGTCTTATTTTCCTCATACTGTGCTTTGATATACAGAGGTTAATTATTGCTGGTCAAACAGGGACAATAACTTTCTTTTAAATTTCTGTCACAGACCAGCTCGGTGATTTCCAAGTAAAATCAATGATTTCCTGCTTCGTAGCTAAGACAAACATTAGTTTCTTCTCTAGCGCTTAATGTATTTTAACAGGCATCCATCCAAATTGAGGCACGCACTTAAAAGCTGCTCTTTATTCCGCTCAAAATACAAAATACCTTGTTTTCAATGAATCTACCACAGCATGATTGTAACCAAACAAAACATATGAATGACAATGTTGCTGAACATTTCATTAAGTATTTTACTTGTGGAATACCCATCTAAAGTTGTTTCATCTAAGTTGGCAAAGCATTCAACTGCTGCTGAAATCTCTTTTCCCTCTGTGGGCCAGTAACATGGCAATAAAGTCCTGGCGCCAAGCACCCCAGTTGCTAAGTAACGCTATTAAACAAGAGGAACCTTTACTCTCTCTGTTTGGTGTTGGGAGGCTAAGGAAATGTTGATATACACAAACGGTGCTTTCCTGACCTTTCTTGTTGCTTAGACTCAGCAACACATCTTGTGAGATAGCATTACCAGGTAACGTTAATACAACTTCAACATGCTGACCGAACTGGAAATGTAATTCACAGGGGGGAGAGGCTTTGAGCTGAATGGATAGTTCCCAGAAACTGAAGTTGTTGGTGTGTTTTAAAAAACTGAGGACCACCTCATCACTTGATTGAGGCCAAATCAGAAACAAGAACACAAAATATGGTGAGTACATATTTTAATTTAATTATTCAAAATGTTTTTAACAAGAATACAGTAAGATAACACCTGAAAAGTGAATAGTTGTGCAGTAAATGGGTTTAGAGAGTGAGAAGCTATTTGTATAGTGTATCTAATTTCTGAGGCCAATAACTCCTGTTGTCCAATAACTCCTCACCAAATTATTTTGTAAAACTACACTAAATCAATCATTGCATTTGGCCCAGTATGTGTTATCTAATTGCAAGGCAATAATTTCATGCAATAGCTTCCTATAGGAGGTTATAATGGGAACAAGCACCAGTGGATAACCTCTCTCATCCTGAGGATGATGAATGAGGCGAGAGAGGGCCTTGGGGTGTAACACAGACACAAACAGACACACACCTTGCTCTTTTAGACAAGGAGGGGAGAACAGCGTAGCCTTCATCACACTCCCAACACTCCCTATCTATCATTTATCAAAGTCCAGATTTGACTCTTCACATACACACACGAACTCCAGCATAGAGCCTCCATGTCTGTCATCACATTTGCATGTGGATGACCTACACACACACACACACACACACCCACACCCACACATATCTTCCTTTCTTGAAAAAAGCCGAACAGCTCAGTCAGTTGAATGGTGCGGGAGAATCAGCACTCATTTGTTTTTGCTGTATTATCCAGTGTCGCCTCTCTCCTATTGTTCCCCAGCATTAGCCTTAATTAGAGAGTCGTGCTCTTAAATACCCCCATGGGCAACACTGGGTGAGCATGCACTAGTGCAGACATAACACTGTGACACACACACACACACACACACAGCTCCGGCTCTCATTCCTCAGAGAGCATGCTTTCCCCACTGCCTTGGGCCATACATAAGCCTTGTATCTGAATAAATCACATCAGCCTTACACACGCATACTTACACGTAAACATACACACAACACATTTATTTGCTATAGCACTGTGTGGTTGTGTAGATTAGATAAATTATTGTAAATCAGCCTCTTGGGGGCAGCTATTCACAAAAGTGAAATTGAGCAGAAATTTTAAATGGAACTCTGTGTGTGTGTTGCAGTACCATGCCCAAAGGAAAGGGAGCCAAAGGGACAAAGGTGACCCTCAAAATTGCCAAAAAGGCAATACGGATGACATTAGATGGACGGCGCAGACTGATCCTTAGCAACATGGGTATAACCACCTTCCCAAAGTGTCTCCTCAAGCTGACCAACGTGGATGAAGTGGACCTCAGCCGCAACTCGATACAGAAACTCCCAGATGACATTGGGAATTTCTCATCACTCAGATGGCTAGATCTACACAGCAACAGGCTGGAGTCTGTGCCAGAGTCCATTGGCAACCTGTTGGGATTGACCCACCTCAACCTGTCTAACAACTGCCTCACCTCTGCGGGTCTACCCTCCTCACTGGGTTTGCTCACCAGTCTGAAGAGTCTCAATCTGGGGATGAACCAGCTGGACAGCCTGCCTTCTTCTATGGCAGCTCTAGAAAGTCTCCAAGAGTTAGGCCTGTTTGACAACCTCTTCATCAACCTACCAGAGTTTCTGAAAGTCCTGCAAAACCTCACCAAGGTGAACATGAAACGAAACCCTATATCTTATGTTCAGGGGGATGCTGAGGGGATGATGAAGGAAAAATCAAAACCAGAGGAAGATTTCTACCTGGTACATGAGAGAGACCTGTGTAGGACATGCCTTAAAAGGTGTAAAGTGCACAGGGAATGGCTTATGGGAGGAGGAGAAAAAGGAGGAGGAGGATGTGATATTCCTGAGGAGAAAAGGACAAGGTCTTATGCAGGACTGATAGCGCCAAACTCAGTCGCTAAAATCAATCAGGATGTATGGAGAATAAGAAAGGTGGAACACAAGACAATCAAATGACCAAAGAGCTGCTGACTTGTTCTGTTTTACAACAGAACAAATGGAGCCAATGTCATTTTTAAGTATCGGAATACATTTTTATTATATGTGCATAATATCTAGCTGTATGTCACACAATTATTTTCTGATGTAGTTTACATTTTAATGGATGAAATATAAAGCATGATTGCATCTACCTGTCTTGAAATATTGCTGCTGGATGACTGTCATTAACTTACCTGGCATTAGCGATGACATCAGCAACCCCTCTGCCTTTTAATGCTGGAACTACCATGCACAATCTGCATTAAGGAGGAGGGAGGAATGAGGATCAGACAGAATATAATAATAAAAAAAAATTAACACCCAGTCTGTGTAAATGTGGTACCTTTTATAAGCTGAGACGTGGTCTTTATTCAGGAAAACCAGGAAGGCCGAGTGTCCATTTTTCATAAAGACCTCAATAGCATTGTCCTGATGGACACAGTGGCACAGTGGTAGTTACTCAGATGAAATTAAATTATGCAGTAGTTATTTTTTTATCTCACACATCCCTTTTAAACACAGACAGAACATGTATCTTTTTAATCTTATTATTTCTTGATTAACGGAAAATAAGTTTTAAAAAAAAAAAGCCAATGTGCTCAAAGATACATTTTTAAAATCTAAATGTGATTGTATTGTAATCCTGTATAGACATTATCTGCATATATGATGCATGTTAATTCAAGGTATCTGTGGGAAAATTTGGACGTCTGACCTCCAAAAGGAAACGCATGAAGCGGGCCTCCTTGATATCCTCATAGAGCCAGCGTCTGCAGCGAGGTGATGGCAGATCTTTACTCAGCATGGAGGAAATGAAAGAATCCCTCACACTGGTGGAGAAAGAAATCAAGAATAACAAACTGTCCCAACTGAGTGGATGTAATTATATGTTTTTCCTGTGGAGGCACACAACTGTGTACACATATGTGTACCTGCTAGGATGGTGTTTCCTGCAGCAAACATCCCCAGAAGGACTGAGAGTGAACCCCTCACACAACAGCAGGCTTTCTTTTCCGAGCAGCAGCACCCCCTCTGTCACTCTGAGGCCACTCACCATCACTACGCACATCTTAGCCTTTACCTACAGAGAGAGAGAGAGATACATTAAGCCTTATGTGAGAGGCATAATACACATCAGCACGTTTCTCTCCTGGGACATGACATGGCAGCAACACAGGCACTTCAGGCTTTACTTGATTGATCATTTTAATCACATATTTTAATCATTATTAAAAAGACACAGTTGAACACTTCATTATCAGAGCTGATTGATGGGGAGGAGAACACCCGGCCCCTTTTTCAGCAGTGTGACTCTGTGTTTCATCCAGTGCCAAAGTGGACCCACATGCTGCTTTCAGCGCCAGTTGTAGCTAATGCTAACTGCATTGTGATAATGTGTGGCTAATTCTATTGTCTCCCCTCATTTCACAGTGAGTGTGTGCACCTGGCTGTCTCCCTGTGTTGGCCCTTCTGCAGGCCCTCTGGGACAGAGCGCCCAAAAACCATATGGGGCCCCAACATACCCGCAGGCCCCTCACAATTTATACTAATCAAATCAGACTCCCTACCCCCAGACACGGAGTCACACACTTGGTGGAGGAGGAGGCCATGCCTGGCCATTATTAGGAGAATTAATCACTGCCACACACACAATAGGAAACCTGCTAAGTGATCAGAACCTCTTGTCTGAATTCACACATAGAGACATGCTATGATGGATAATATAGCTTGTCACGTGAAAGCGTTTAAGAAGAGTCAAGGTGAGTCTAAGCCACATGGCACAGAAATCTTACATTGAGCTATATCGTGGTCAGATTTTATGGCAGTTTCCATCTGTGTATATAAACTGGTATCAGGCCCACTGACTCTAACAATGAGTAGATTTCAGAAAAAAACTAGTTAAATTTGTTGTTATCAAAGATTAAATACATAACAATAAACTTGTTTCCTTATCGCCTTACTGTGCTCTGGACAGATACGCGTTATCAGTCTGAGGGTGATTTAGCTGATGATGGGAAGAAGGAGAGAAAAGGAGGACTTTTATTGACTGAGAGCCTAATGTCAGACCATTGATTTCTCCCCATACACATTACTGTCATAATCACACTATTGGCGCTGGCAAGCTAATTATGAGTGGGTCTCCCTTTGTGTGTAACTATATGTGTGTGTGTTAGTCCATGTGTGTGTGTGTGCATTTTTCAGAGCTAATGACTGTGTTCATCTGACAGGAAGCTCAGCAGGACTCACACAATGAACCACTGCAAGACAACAGGACACACAAGCACACATCACACACTTACTAAGCGGATGTAAGACAGCTTGCATCACCTCCTACTGTTTTTATTAATACTTCTGTCAGAAACATTAAAAGCCGCGGCTGGTTGCCGGAGCGATGAGAGTCCCTGTCAACATGTGCTTTGGTTTCTAACTCACTGGAAGAATGAGAAGAGCTGAGCTGGGCCTCGACATTAAAACATTACACTAATGAGGAAAGATGAAATTCTGATAGCAGCGCTGGGCTATTGGAATCCCTCAGTCTACATCAGATAATTATGATTGTGAATATTAGTAGGGTGGGAAGGAGCTGTGCTTGTTTTTATGCATGTTGTTTTTAGCCCAGCACACTAACAAACCCTCCTGTGCTACAGTACCTCCTCTCCTGGGTGCAGCTCTTGCAGAATGATGCGGATGTCGGTGCAGTCTTGTGTGTGGGAGCAGGGTTCGGGGGTTGAGGGGTCAGGTGGACCCTCAGCCACAGTAGGTGTCTCATTTAGAGCCGGGAAGAAGGTCAGCCGATCACAATCCTGTTCTCCCTCCTCTTCATCCTCTTTAGCCTCTGCACCAACTTCACACAGAATCTTTGGCTCTGATAGAAAGCAAACATATTTTTCTATTAAGTTTGTATCCACCACACACATTCTTGCAAATAAAGTAAATATCAAAAAAAAAAACCTCAACAGGCAACACTGTTTTTCTTTTTTAACTTGTGTCACCTTCTGTTTTATTTTTCTTCTCTTCAGACATGATCAGCCTTAAACCCAGACCCAGTGATCCAAGTACCTGTAACAAAATAGGAAATTGTTATGGTTATATAACGCAACATTGAAAGCTAAATAAGACCTTGCTCTAAAATGAAAGACTGTACCCGTCTGGATCGTCTCAGGGCCTTTCTGCGGATGCGTAATCTGGTCCTGTTCGGTCCTTCGACAGCGTCTTGCACCCAGTCTCTGGTAAGTAGAACCCCTGGGCCAGGGCCGAACACAGCTCTCTCTCTCATCAGCTCAGCCTCCACATGCAGCCACTTGGAGCTCACTTGCTCCCACTCACTGGCTTGTAACTGCAACACAGAGAAAGCGCCAGGATGGAGGGCATGGATGACACAGAGATATAACTATCACAGATCTAATTTTGATTTTTAACACCATTTATTTCAGTACATTCACAGTAACATTTCAGTCAAACCTGTAAGTGGTTTGTCCTCATATTCTCAAACATGCTGTGGCCTCTGTCTCGATGCGATTCCATGCAGGACAGAAACTCCTACAAAGAAAGAAGAGTAACCTGATGGGTGCAAATGAAAAGAGCAGGTTGCACAATCGCTCTTCCTCTAGCTCATATTGTACACACGCAACACACATTATGTTCACAGAGATTGTATATTCATAATGGTATTGTTGTTTCCTCATGCAATTACAATGCATTCATACAATTACATCTGTTCTAAATTGCATTCACTGGGCAAAATAAGCTAGTGGCTACAGTGTTACAATAACCCTGTCTGGAAATGTAATCATTTGTTGGTGTGATCTGATTAACATAAACATTAATATCACTGAGCCACGCCACAGTCAAGGGCAAGGTAAGTGTGCATGCTCCTTTATTGTGTGTGTGTGCGATTGAATGCGTATGTGTCGATTAAAAGAGAAAAGGAGGAAAAAAAATAGAAAAACCCAAAACAGAGCCGTGTTGACACTGCAGGATGCTCATGTTCAGCAGACACACTGGGATCATATTCTGACTGTTAACTGCTTCATTAAGCCCATCATCACAGCAGTGCTCGCTGAGAGACTAGTGAAACAACATGTGTCCATCCTCACGGCTGACCCAGGAAAGCCATTTAATTGACTGAATGAACATGCAGTAACTCTTTATATCGAGTCTTATTTACAGATGTTAATTCTGCATTTTGCTGTGTAACCTCATGAACGCAATAATTGATTTCAAATACAACGAAAGGAAACAACTTCCTCTGTAATACAAGACATGCGAAAAAAATTGCCAATTTCAGTATAAACCCAAGCATAAAAGTTTACAACAAAGTTTGACAAGCCCTCTGGAGAATGAAAACAGTTTCTCTAAATGACTGACTGCCTATCCAAATGAGAAGTTGTGCAGAGAAAGAAATAAAGGAGTAATTTGAGGGGAGATTATAGAAATATTACAGACAGAAAAGAGAGTAATAATGAAGTTTGCAAACTAGAGCCGTGTTGTGACAGATAAACAGCAAGTCGGCGTCATCATCTCCTAATTTCATTCCTTCATTTGGACAAACATAAGTAATATATAGCATTAATTACCCTATTTAGCAGATAGGAACCTCATTGGCTTTTTAAATGTTGCATTAAATACATAACTCATCTCTTCCCTCTGCAATTAACATCAGAACATCACACTCATTTCCATTTTAATGACTTCCCAACAATACGCCACCTTTGATGATAAGGCAACATAATGTCAACTTCATTCTGGGCTGGCAGTGAATGTGTAATGAACTTAACGTGATCATTAGTGCTGTTAATTATCTTTCTAATATGAGGACACAGATATGATTATGGAAACTGCATTCGCTGATGAAATAAATCTCTAGAAGGATTGCACTGAAGCTTGACTGGGGACACAGTCTGCCTATCAGTCTCTATATTCTCATTCATTACCTACAGTAGGCTTTAAAATTCTTTTTTTGTTCACTAAAAGTAGATATCTGGGGCCCAGAAACTGTGCTCCATGCTCTGAAGAAATGCATTCCTATGGATCCAGTGGCTAAAAAGAGACTCGTCATAAGCTCATGACTTGCCAAATAAAGGTCATAAGTTGATGATCTGGAAATTAATTAATGACTCACTTGCTTCTTCGTGAGGATGAATGGAAAGATGAGCAGACTGGCTGACCATTACTGAAGATTTGCATGTCATTTTTTTGAACACTCACTGCTTGCTGCAACCTACTAAGAGCAAAGTGGTGCAACACGCAGCAGAGAGGGAGCAGGCAAACGTCCCTCCCTCTTCTTCCCTACCTCTCAGATGGAAAAACAATTCATCACCCTCTCTGATAGCCTGTCAAAGACTGATATGATAAAGAATAACATCAAATGAATAATGTTTTCATCAGATTGGTACCACTATAATTGCCAACCCGATTTCTGTAGGCAAGAGACGTGCACAAACAAGAACACACACACACACTTTGTGGGGCTGAGACAGACACACAGACGCGGTAATTTCATGCCTGTGTGCCTGAGTAATATGTCCCCGCTCCCTGCTCCAGATGGCTCAACGTCTTAAGCGTTGTGGGGGAACTAATGATGTGGGCCACGTGTTTCGGGGGGAAAAACAACAATAAACGCGTCTTTAACCTTCAGCAGCAAACAGTGTGTTGTAGTGAGTGTTCCCATGGATAGGCCTAACAGATATCAATTACTATGCCCACTCAGGGGCGATCAGCTGTGATAATCCAAATCCATTTAAAGAAATAATCAAACACCCCCACAGGGGTGGACGGCCCACAGCACAAACACTGCAGTGACTTTGGGATGAGTGTTTGAGTACAGCGCTCTGGGACACATGGGCACCTGAAAAAAGGTGACTCTACACTCCTCAAAGGGAGCAACCACCAGAAGTACACACAACACTGTGCCCATAGAACCAAACACTGAGCTGACATGAGTATTGTGTTTACCTCTACTGTTACTGACTCTTTGCCATGCCTGCCCAAGGCTGAGCGAACAGCACTGCTGATCATATCAAACTTCGTCTGGGAGCTGGTGGCCACCTTTTTCTTCTGAGACTCTGAGAAAGATTTCAGAGAAAGACAAAATTTTAATGTAAAGATTATGGACTTAACATTCAGGCATCCTTTTCCTCTGCAGCTATTAGTAAAGTGAGAGCTCACCTCTATGTAGCTGCCAGGCTCTCTGTGCCATCTCCTCCCAGAGAGGGCTGATATCAGCCATGCCGACTGCCCCTGGTGTGCGTGTTGCTGATATCTCTATCTTATAGGTTTCCTCAAGCATGTGCTGCCTCTCCATCATGACCTTCGACCAGCAGGCCTCCGCTAAGGACACTAGTTCTCTGTCATCTGAAACACATGTGCACATACACATTTGTTCTGATCCCTCTATTGACCCAAGAAACCTCCACAGACTCCACACTCCATGGCAGGATTACAGGGTGAATGTAAACAGACCCTCATGTCCTGGCCCCTCATACCTGTTGTACTGTCTGCTGTCTTGCTGAGGCATGCAGACTGTCCAGCTTTTGTAGCAAACAGGTGGAATGACGCTTTTCTCTTGTGCGCTTTTTGCGTCACACATCCAAAACCTTGAGGGTAGCTACAAAAAAAGTATGATTGTGTAAATTAAAAGTGAATCCTGGTTTTCCTGAACGTTTGTGTGGGTTCTAGGTTTCACTATTACCTGCCGGAACGTATCAGTAACAGACAATGAAGAAGGCACATGATGAAGTTAACATTTGAGTTGTAAGTTGCCATGACAACGTCCCAGCGTTCCATCAAGGTCTGCATCGCCCTGGTGACCCTGTCCTTTTCTTCTTGGGAATGACGCGGTTGAGACAGGAAATAAAGCAGGACTTTGTTGATGCACGAGTATAGGGCCGATACCGTCTTCTCTTTCTGACTTTGGCCTTTCTCCAGAACCTAGAAATATACAGCAGTTATCACTTATTTTCACAATATAGATCCAATACTTTTAACTTTAATATAGTGATTAACATAAATTTGTGATATATAGGTTCTTGATTTTTAAATGTTAGATTTATGATTTATGAGTATCTAAATGATGTGTCTCCATGGCCTTGGTGTTAACATTCATGTTTTGTGATCCCATCACAAGTGGACACCTTTAAGTATGTCAGTTTTTAGCCAGTCTGACAGGTCTATTGTCAATAATGTGTTTGTGAGAGACAGCAAGGCACAAAGAAAATTGTAGAGCTGAATGGAACTCATTAATTCATTTGACCCCTTGAGTAAATCAATGAGTTCCATGCAGCTCTACAATCAAAGTTTCAATGATTTGAGAAAGTTAAAATATTTTGTTTCATTGCGATATTGCAGCAGAACTAATTAGACTGTAGAGGAGAGAACGTCAGTGCTTCAATGAGGCCCAGGACCCATTTGCATAGACATTGCTAAAAAAAAAAAAAAACCCCATCTCATTTTTCACACCAACTCAAATTGTGGTCTGAGTGACGAGATCTAAAATGTGTCCTCAATGCATCTCCAGTGTGTTCACGCCTCTACTTAGAGAGTAAAGTTGTCTACTTATGACTGGATCACCTGAGATGGGATGTTAATACCATTTCTGCACAGAGTCAATTTGTTCTTCTCACCACCACAGTCTGATCTGCGAGGAAGTTGATCAAACTCTCAGAGTCTCCCACAAATGTTCCGCTGTACAGTTTCTGCAGCACAGTCTTACTGAAGAGCACCACGTTCTCCAGCAACATGGCCATTTGTCCTTCAGGCCTCTCATTTGAGTCTAAGAGATACAGTCAAGTCATGGGTTCAGATGAGAGAATTTTCTGCATTGACACAGTCAGGCTAGTTACATGAGGAAACCATGCATGGAAATCCTACCTTGTAAGTTGAGATGAGTGTTGTTTTCTTCCTCATGGTTGAGCATGTGGATGATGTCCATCATCAGCTCCAGCAGCTCAGTGTGGAAAGTCTGCCTCTGTTCCAGCGATGCACCAGCAGGAGAGAACTGCAATATTTATATAGTTTTTGTTAGAAAAGGTAATCCAGTGCTGATTTGGAACTGACGAAGGACAAAAGATGTTGAAATAAAACAATGATAAATTTAAAAACAATGAAAATCTTAGAATATAGTGTCTCTTTTTCTAATAGTGAGAATAATATTCAAATGTTGTCTTAAGTATACTTGATGGTGGAGTGTGTGCATACAGGTTAGGCTCAACTAATTGAAACCAGCATTATAGAAATCTCATAATTAGCCTTCTCCATCCTAATGGTGAATAATTTTATCAACAACACCTTGGCTCTGCCTGATTCAGTTACTGAGCAAAGAGTGGCACCTTCTGGAGACATGAGAGTTTTGCAGTACTGTAGCATATTGAGGAGCCTTTTCCGTGGGAATACACTATTGGTGATAGTTTCGGGTGTATTATGGGTAATGTAGGTGTGTGAATTTACCTCAAGCAGCAGAACAAGAGGATTTGTGTTGGTGTTGGCAGAAACATTAAGAAGACAGTCCATTAGCAGTATTCGGATGAAGTCGCACACTGGCTTCTTGGTTTGATAACTCTTGAATATGTCTTCACCTTCACTCATTAGGCAAGGCTCACCAATACCCTGCAAGACGTGAGTACACCAGTGAGTCAGATCACAGAGATTAGAACCACAGAGGTTTAATGAACCCAGACTAACAGACAAACCTCTGAACCATCCAGAGGGTAGACGACTCCAGCGAGTGCATGAAGGAACTGTGGAGATGCCCACAGTGGGTCTCTTGGCCGGAGGCTATGAAGAAGGCAAAAGAACTGCATCACACTTGCTGGAAGCTGCCACTCCCATGATGCATGCATGTGCTTCGCTGGAGGAACAGACTGTTAAAACACACACAAAAAAAAATGTATTACATATTATGAGGTTGTGCCAATAATACTGGGAAAACACGACCTTATTACATTATTACCCGAGTAATGATGACTTTGACCAATTCCAGCAGTATTGTAGCAGCTTCAACACAGAGCTGCTGAGCTGGACTGTTTGCTTGGCTGTCAATCAGTGACTGTAGGACATCGTCCAAATGCACCTGTAGATGACACACAGTGAGAGAATTATGTCTGGGATTATTCAGATGATGATTTGTAAAATTTAAAAATTACCCACCGTTCCCTCAGTAGTATGGCTGATGGTCTTCCCCAGCAGCAGAGCAGCCAGGGCCTCATACACCTGAGGCAGGTGAGGGTGTTTGATCAACAGCTCCTGTAGAACATCAAAGCCTCGACACGTGGTGGTGAGGCACTCATAAGACCAAGAATGGGCTCTAAGGTTGTCTGGTGGGAAGGCAAGAAAACAATGAAAGAAGACACTCAAAATGTTACAATTAGGGCTGCCAAAGTTAATGCATTAATGCATGCGATTAATCTGGAGACAATAATGCATTTCAAAAAATGAACGCACGATTAATCATGTCACATGACTTAGCTGTCTGTGTGTACAGTCTATGGTCTGTGTCTGTGTAGCCACTGGGTTTGTCACCCATCAGTTATCATACAGGAAAGTCCCGTATTTGAGGATTAAATAGTACGTCCAGTTTTGAACCAATACAGGACAGAGCTTGTCCCGTATTTCCGTCTTGAACGCAGCCTCATTCCACTCTGCCCGTGATCAGGTAAAACTCAATGACATGGCTGGTTTGATCACAGACTAGAGTGAGAAAATTCAACCTCTTGGTTTGACAGTGTCAGTAATGGTGCCTATCAGACTAGTTATAAACTATGTCCGTGAGTGTTTCCTGTGACAGAAGGTGGCCTGTCAGATGTATGGCAGCTTCAGGAGGACAACGCTCTCCATTCACAACAAAGCCTCCATGATGTGGCTTGTTTATGAAGTCTCTAGGCAACAATTTAGTTGAAAGCAACTGGACTTGTATTTGTCTATGAAGACGTTGCGCCTCTTATCCAAGCGGCTTCATCAGTTCGTATCAGTTGCTATTGACTAAATTGTTGCCTAGAGATACGATGACCTGGATGAATGAGAACATTCACAGACTTGTTTATGAAGGTTGAGGTGTGCAGTCGGATACATAGATATCATACACACTAATCAAAATATAGTGTTGATGTGAAAAAATAAACTAAACTATGACGTGTTATTATTTTTCAGCAATCTGATTGCAGAAGAATCGAAGAAAACAGTAGTGTAGTTTTTAAATGTTTGACAGTCCTAATTATAATTCATTGCATCATAATTTGATTTCTCTGAAAGGGGAAAAAATTTGTTAAAATTGAGTTATTTCTCTGCTCCATTATGAGAAATGATTATTTTACCCATGACACAAACAGGCTCCTCCAAGCCTTCAACAAGTGTTCCTGGTAGCACCCCCTCTCTGAAGCTGCTCTGTTGGTCTGGGCTGGACAGAAAGTACGTGAGCAGGACAACACCCAGTTTCAAAGTAGAGGAGTGAAGGTGAGGCTGAAGGAAGAGCAGGAACCAATCACTGCCCAG
Source organism: Selene dorsalis (assembly GCA_900303245.1). Taxonomy (NCBI): domain Eukaryota; kingdom Metazoa; phylum Chordata; class Actinopteri; order Carangiformes; family Carangidae; genus Selene; species Selene dorsalis. The sequence continues at coordinate 9,413 of OMNW01011555.1, read as the reverse complement.
GGAACCAAACACTGCCTTCTGCTGACTAGAGGGGAATAAGGACACGACAGACTAACTCAGTTTATGTTCCTGCCATGACATTATACTGGGAAAATAGGTTTAAGAGGAACAGATGCTACTCACTCTTTGATTAGAGGACTGTCTGAGTTGAAGATTTCACAAAGCACCTGCAGCAGCTGGTTGCGGATGCAGATGAGACTGGCTGGATCAGAACTCTGAGCTACAGCACAGAGAAGTCATCTGTGGGTCAGTACTGGTAAAAACCTGTGTCATCCATGAGACATGTAAAGCACTGTAACTTGTGAAAGTGTGTTATATGTTTTACCTGCTTCATCCAGTGAAAGATCACTGTCAGACAGCTCCTTGCCTTCAGTCATATCACTAACAGGAGGGAGTGTGTAGACAAGAAAGAGCCCCAGTCTAAACAAACAAAAGGACAGACTTTACATACAAGGTTATTCATGAAAACATAATTGATGACAGGAGCACACAGGGTGCAATCCCAAACTGTACCTGCTCATGTCCAGAGAGGTGAAGTGAGTTTTTAGGAGGGATGTGATGACACAGGAAATGATCTTAACCTTCCTAAGAGTCATGGCAGGATCAGAGAGCTCAAACAGCAGCTTTGGTAGCAGGCCTACAGTGTGCATGACCGCTGCATTCCTGCTGTCACCACTGAGGACACACAGAAAAAAACAGACAGAGCACCGATATCATTCTGTTCCCACAGACAGATAATCTAATAAAGCAACCCATGCACATGTTCAGTCATGCTCTTCTCTTCAGCCTCTGTGACTGATTCTGTTCAACATTCCCCTGGCTATTCCTCTTGCTCATATCTGTAATATTGATGGCAGGCTGTTGCAGATGTTGACAGAACAGCCAATAAGAATTTGTTGTCAATCCTCAACAAGAGCCCCTTTACTGTGTTACATAAGCTGTTGGTCATGTAAGTTAATAACAAATTAGATTTAAGCTACAACATGGTGGAGTGTTCGCACACTGATAGCTGAGAAAATTACCTTGAGGATTGTAAGATTTCAGCAACGTGGTTCAGAACTGAAAGGTCCAGATTATCTGATGTGTTCTGCCACACCTGAAAACAGTGAGTACAATGGATACAGTTGACAAGAATTTACTTCTAGATGCAATAAAAAAAAAATACTTATATATATAGAAAAGTCCCGTTCTCTACATTTATTCAACTTTTTGGATTCTCACCTCCAGGTCACACAGCAGAGCTTGGAAAGCAGGTATGTTCTGTAGGTAACCAGATCCAGAGCTCAGTTCCACTGAACTCGAGAGATGCAAAACCAACTGAAGGATTCTGTGGGTGACCAGATTTTTCTTCATCTTCAACAGGAAAGCTAGCAGCTACGGGGAAAGTGAATTACGTACAAGAACCGGTCACAATATTAAATAAACGGTTTCAAAATGTCTTTATACAGAATCTGCTGCCACTCCAATGATTTTAAATATGATCTGACAGACCTTGTATCCGTTAATGCGGCTCATTTCCTGCTGCATGGCAGAGTTGGTCTCCAGCACAGAAAGTAGGACTTTAAGTGCTGCATACAGAGAGTTATCATCTGGAGCCATAGCTGCTAAACTGAGAACAACAGCAGGTCCACCAACATACAGGAAACCATTGGATGCACTGTTGGGAGTGAATGTACGCACTCCTAGAGGGAAGAAGCTGTGAGTTTAGCAAATGTCCATGCAAGAATTAAATCAATTCTTCAAATTAATACTTTATTTACCAAAATGTCCAATCAGTGCTGCTCCTATGGTGCGAGCTGTACCACCCAGGTGCTGGCTGATGTTTCGAGCGAGGAACACAGGGGTGGATTGATCCCGAGATGTTATCCCCATCTGTAATTAGAAACAATGATTGTCACTCTGCATAAAAACAACAAACACATGCGTGGGTGCCGGGTGCAACCTTACCTCTTTAGCAATCAGTCTGCAGTCCACCTCATTGTAATCCTCTCTGATGTGCACAACTGTTGTCAATGTAGAAATTGCTGGGTTGATGCCAAATGAGACCCTTTCCTCAGGAACCAACCTGAGAGGGAGAGGCTCGGCATCTGGATTATGGCCTGGACACAAACAAAAAAAAGTCAGTGAACTAGAATTGCACAAGTTAAAAGAATAAGGTTAAATGAGGTGTGGTGTGGTACAACGGATGTAATTATTTAGAAAATATGAATCAATATGTTCATGTGACATGTTAGTTGCTTAAGTATTAAGTTGTTGGAGTTGTTCTGTATCAGTATATACTGTGTAACGAAGCACATTATCTGTTCTGCAGATTTTCTGTTCATGCATGTGATAAGCACCATGACAACATAATTTCCTGCATGCCATTGCATGGATGACAGGAAAAAGAATAAAAAATAAAGGTCTCTGATCAAAACTACATTCATATATCTAAATCTAATCTAAAAATAAATGTTATCTTTTTTCTAGGGTCATGAGTTAGAAAAAAAACACACAACAGATTAAGGTTCAATTTGTGTCGCTGGCTTTTATCCAGGGAGACTTACTGAAGGTTGCAAAATACATTCTGTTGTAATCCTGTGAAATTCCTGCAAAAGATCTTGTGACTCACCTGTGTTGAGCAGAGCCTGGAAGTTGCCTTGGTATGCAGTGCCTTGTGTGTATATGACACCCACTGCCTCAGAGCTCAAAGCCTCTTCAAACAGGTAACAAGGACCCACTCGCCACACTAGAGCAGCGTGCTCCTTCCATAGAGCTGGCGTTCCTATCAGTCCATACACATCAATCAAAGCTGTGGGGTCCATGGAGACATACTGACCAGGGAATGGCTTAATGTACTTCATCTAACAGAAAATGCAAAGGCATTATTTCTTCATGATAATAATGTCTATGATACATGAATATGAATATACACAGTGAATGCCATATTACAACTGGAAATCGTTTAATGGGTCGCTCTCCTCTTGTCATACCTTTCCTGTCCCCAGTGCCTTGCCATTGAAGTAAGCTGAGGTCACACAGCTCTTCTTAATGTCCTTGGCCATCACCACAGCCAGATGGTGCCACTGACCTGGGACCAGTATGCTGGAGCAGCGGAGCCTGAGTGATGTAGGCAGAGAGGTGGGAGTGGAAACTTCTGGCTCCATCATATCTGTTAAGAGACACATAGAAAGACACTAAGTCAATTAGTGTCCATTATAAACTAATCATGCAACTACTGTGCAGGGGCCACTTTTACAACAGCTGATAAGAAATAGCTGACAGTTGATAAGACAAGCTAGAAAGCTAATTTCTTGACAATCAATAAATGCAGCAAATGCTGACCAAACTGTTATCGCTCTTACCCAGATATGCTAATGCCTCCTCCTCTGTGGAGATGACCAGACAGCCATCGTAGGCTGAGAAGGAGATTGACAGACAGATGTACTGTTGTTCAGTCCGGGACATGTGGCGCACCACTGACAACAGACGTATTGGGTGAGAGTCACAGGCTGAACTAAACCTGTTGATCTGGAACCAGCAGGAAAATGTGAGACCAGCTGCAGGGGGAAACCCTCGGCAGTCTAAAATATGAAAGGGAGATCATTTTATTCAGATTTACTAACATATGTGTCAGTATGTTTGAGTATCAAACACTTAGACGCATTCCCCACCTTTTCCAATTCCACCTGTTGAGATTGAATCAGCAGTCACTCCTTTAACTGTAGCCAAAGAGGGCAGGAAAAGGCAGCTGCAAAGCATATGTCCATGTCAAGAAACAAGTGAGTAACTGTTGTTCTTACATTACATTTACACTAATACTTTGTCTTTTTTACTCTTATATGCATCAGATTTTGTAAATTCTTTCCTAATACATGGTCCCGCAACAAAACATTTCATCAAATCATCTGGCCACATCTCTGCAGGACTGCAGGAAAACAGAAACCCAGTAAAAGACGCACTCACCCATATCCACTCTCACTCATGTCAAACTCCACAAAAGCAGGTGAGGACGAGACTCGGTGTGGTCTGAAGGTGCGCGGTGATGTCATGGACACCAGACTGATGATCTGATGGACAGGAATTGCTGAGCCAACAGAGGCTTCACTGCGAGCTGTGGACTTTAACAAGCTGAATGCCCTCTTCAGTGTCTTCACTTTCGGATCTGATGAGGCATCTGCCTCTGTATTGTGACCTGGGTTTAGATAATACAACCAAAATTGAATGTGTGATCTGCTTTGTTTTAGGGTATTAAAGACAAATATAAACTTCAATTCAGCAATAGCATGCAAGAAACAACATAAAAGTATTTACTGTCACAAAACAAGTACTGTACATACCATTTGGTACAGGAGCTGGCTGTGATTGTGTTGCTGTTCTGGCTGCCAAACACATAAGAGGGTCTCCTAAACACAGAAATTTTCTGAGAGGGAGAAATAAAGCAAATCAAACACTGTATCTCCTTTGCTCAAATACTGAAAAAATATTATAGAGGCAAAATGTTTCTTCAACCCCCTTACACTAAAAAAGTGCATGTGTCTGAATCGCAGAGACTGAAAGTGTCTGACCTGAAGTCTGAATGTGTGATGGCCTGAGAGGAGAGCTTTTCCAAGATCCGTGTAACTGGTAGATGTAATGGGTGGTTTGGAGCTAGCAACATGCTCTGACAGTGGGTCAGGAGTGTGGAGACCAGCCCCGCTTCACACAATATCTGCCGGTTTCGCTCAGATTTGACCATGGCCTGGACATGGTGCACCAGCGAGAACTGGACCTCCATAGAGAGCTGGGAGCGATTGAAAAAAAATGTTTCATACTAGAGCCTTATCGTGTACAGTGTATTAAATTATTAAAATGTATTAAACAGTATATGCCATAAGGGACTCTAAAATATTCAGTCTAGAAAGGTACCTGGGGGTCCGCAGGAGTAAAGACTGCCGGAAGGAGGGTCATTATAACTCGGATGGCTCCTGGATGAAGAATAACATGGTCGCAGGTGAACCTACTGTGGGCAAATTGAAAAACACAAAACAAAAAAAATTATCCCAACAATCAAATTTTGAAAATTGAAAAATCATTGTATCGGAATATAGCTGAAACTTCAACAACCTCCAAATGGTTTCAAATATTCACCTGTACTGAGACTCTGTGCAGACTGTAGAAATACTGGATGCTGTGCCTCTGGATCTTCCCAGTGTGTCACTTGACTGTGGGCTTGATCCAAAGTGGACAGGAGGGGACCCTGAATACACTACTTCATGCCCTGATGGTCCATTTAGTTTATCCTTATCAATGTCAGACACATCATCAGGCTCTAGTCCCAAAGCTAACTCCGGAGGAGAGTAGGCCCCGGTGGCAAACTGGTCGAGATAGGACAGCAGCCTTATACATGTCCCAAGAGTCACAGGCAGAATGGTCTGTGGTGTGGTGGAGGGAGAGGAGGGAGTTTCAGGGGCCTCTGCTATCTCAACAAACTGTTGGAAGCTCTTCCCAGGTGATGGACTGTCCATTGCAGTCTTGGGACAGGAGGCCTCCTCCTCATTCCACCTCTCCTTTTCAGAGCCTTCAGCATGGAAGCAGCCCAGCTGAAGCAAAGCCTCTGCCAGCCTTTCATAAAAGCCATCAGTCTCAAAATGGTGTGCATTTACAGGATGAAGGTGCACAGCTAAGGCCAGGATGTGAAGACCAAGGAGCAGTAGGTCCAGCAGCGGTTGATGCCCCAAGGTCATCCACACTTCTCCCTGTGGAGGGTCAGACAAAGCTCCCTCCAAGTCGATAATCAGAGACAGCAGTCCGGTGAAGCCTCCCGCTCTCCTAAAGGCCTCCCAGCTGTTGGGGCTCTCTAGCACCTTCAGCACAGACTGAAATAAAGCAGAGAGGAGCCAGATTTGGACAGCGATGTGGGATTACCAAATACACTTAAAACATTTCATACATGTGACAAAGCAGATCCTGTTTAAAGAGAATGTATTTTGATAGACACTAAGTTTGCCTTGAAGTCTTGGCTTTCAAAAGCATCTCCCTAGTCAATTAAAACAATGTCATGAAAAATAGATGAAACATATAGATATATCATAAATCATTTCTGGTAACTAGTTTTTGGAGGTGAACAAATCATATTAGGTTTATTCAATTTAAAGAGCTAATCCATCAGGTAGGTAATGTGTGAGACAGAACGCAGAGGGAAATGTGATTAACTGAAACTGGAGTAATCACAATGGCTCTCAACACTTGCCAACCCAGGTTGTACCCAATCTGATTGCCACTTGCTTTAACCATGTTAGCACAGAGCATGCACAGGCACACACATACACACACACACAGCCATGCATGCATGCACAAACAAGTACTCTCAAACACTAACACACATTGAATGCACACAATATCTGCAAGTAAGTGCTCTTGCTCCCCTCTATAAAAACGGACACATACAGTACAGTAGGTGTGTAACTTGGTTAGGCTTAATCACATCTCTGTCCCATTCACTGATCTGATAGAGGTTGCAATCTTCATAGTAGCACAGCACAAGGCTTCTGGCCTAATTGAATTGGTCCAGAGTTAACAGCTAAACCCGTTTTAGCAAATCAATCTGCATTTGTCCATAATGTAATCGGGGTCCCACATGGTAAGAAAATAAATTCACTAGCTTATTATGTTTTAAGTGCATTACAATTTGTTATGATTTGACGTAGAGTGGAAACTACATTCTCAATTCAGCTGAGATCACTGCGTATCTAAATGTGTGTATGCTGATGTCTGTGACTGTAGTACCTGCAAAAGGTCCCACTTCAATCCAAGCTCCTGCTGTGTTGAGGAGCACAGGGCTCCTATGGCTGTACTCATAAACTCCTCAGGGTTAATCTCTGCTAGCTGCTCCAAAATGCTCAAGGTGGGACCTCGATAGTGATCCTCATCCAAGAAGATCTTTATGTAGGGAACCATACCAAGGTCTCGCACTGAAACTGGAATACACATAGAATATTAGCCCCAGATATGTATAAGAAACATAAATGTTTACATATGGTGGAAAGGTGATGAAATAAACAGAAAAAAAAAACTTTTTATTAAATTTGAATGTATGTACCTGTGTTTTTTATTGAACGCAAAGTGAGGGAGGACACAACTTGAAGCATATAGGTCGTGAGCAGTTTCTCACCGTCTTCCACACATTGTAGTTCCAGGGGATCTGAACAGCACAAGTACTTAAGATGCAAATTACACAGTAAACGCACAAGGTAAAAAGCAGTTTGAAATGTGAATCTGGGCTGCAAGACAAGGACAAACATTCACACACATTTAAAGTACAGATGTATTGAATCATGAGTTTGCTCAAAGCTCACTGTGATGACATGTTGTTTTGCAATCAACCTTTCTGACTGTTCTTGGGAGTTGTAAAATTATGATTACATCAGAAACTGAACAAATAAATATGTTATTTCATACTGATTTCTGTGGAAGAAACAACTCCGGCTTTCCTGAGGATCTTAGCTCTCCTCCGAAGTTCTCCAAGCAGCAGCTCCAGAAGACCCCAGTCACTCAACACTTCAGCTAGCATACCACTGTGCACCGTCATCCTGGGGTGAGCAGGAGGTAGATCTTATTCAGCATATATCAAGGAAGATGCGAGTATAAACAAAGCACTGCAGATCCCAACTGTGGCGTTGGTTATTAATTACCACCACTAAGGAGATCATGTTTTCATCCCTGTCTGTTGCTTTGCACCAAATAGATTTGGCACTCAGTAGTTGGAGAAGGGATGGTGCAACTAAGTAAAAATTCAATTTTAAGGGAAATATGATGTATTAATACTTAAAGCTGATAACTTTTTCATGCACTGGGAGAGTGTTAAGTATTCTGAGAGAAAGTTGAGAGGAGAACAACAAATTCTGAGTGGCATCAGAGGGTACCTTTAGGAAAAAGCAGGAGTTCTATGAACAGCTCTGAGTAAGGTTGGCAAGTAGCACTGCTCACCTGTGAAAACACTTAAGAGCCACCACTCCAAACTCTCTCCCCGCCAAGCCTCCAGCCAGTGTCCCAGCCCAGATTTGCTTCAGCACAGACAGTACTGCACGCAAGGTCTCATGAGGGATGTAGTTCAACTTAAATACTACCTGTAGGGAGAAACCAGGAATACAATACAACCTCATGGGCACATTGTGTCAAAGAAAAAACAAGCACAGGGAGTGTATTGTCAACAATAGAAGTCGTACCATCTCTAGCAGTGAAAAGAATAGTTTTTGGACAGGTGCTGGTTTACGCCACACACAGGCAGCCACCTGAGTCACTGACTGGACGGTCCACTCCAAGAGGAAGAAATTGGCTTGATCCCTCTCCCATATTGTCTGCAGGGTTCGAAGAAGCTGGCAGCACAGCAGAGAATCCTGGGAACGCAGCAAAGAGGCCTGCAGTAGGTGGAAGGCCTGCAGGTTCTTTACTGCTAAGCCTGGAGACAGAGGGATGTTAAAAGTGATTACAAAAATAAAACCTTTACTTGTTAAAGGAGGTTTAAGTACAAATGGGTCAGAAAGATACAGTGTGCATATTTGTTTTCCCCAACATTTTGAAGTACAAGAGAATATATACTGGTACTAGTTTGTCACAGACAGTCCCACAAACCAATATCAGCCTGAGGTCAATTTAGCTAAAAGATGTTTTGAATGTAATGCTTGATTCATCTGATTTTAATCTAGCAAGGTCAATCAATTTCATAGAAATAGGAAACCCAATAAATCACAAACCACCTTTAACACGCAGCACATGCTGAATCCCAGAAGCCAATTGAGTTATAAATACATAGACAGATTGAACAAACAACATAACACGCATGAAAGCGAAAGAAAAGCAGCTTAATTTGCCCTGATAGGGTTTGTTTGGTGTACTGTCAAAATATTTAGACAAGGTCTTAGATTTGGGGCGCCAAAACATGACTTGTGTTTGTTGTGAAAAAACATATACCTGGTTAATAATAGGATTTATTTTCACATTTAATCAAAATTGCATCAGAATCAAATAAGATTAACACAAACCAGTCCCCGAACCTGCCGCTGGAAAGAAATCTACTCCTCAGTGTGATAGATGCATCCTGAGTCTGTGTCTGTGTGTATGTTTGGATGTGTGTGTTTATTCTGGACACCTCTATTTGTGAGTGTTGGATGGAGGTGTGTGTGCATCAATGATAGATGGCTGTTTGCTGTAGGCCAGCATTGAAAAGATGTGGGGCATCCTAACAGAGTTAGAGGGGAAGCCTCCACTTCATCATCCCAGACATAATCACCTCAGCTTCACGTTAACCTGAGGGGTGTTGTGCACTGCAGTGGGGTAGCAGTGGGGGAGTAGAGAGCCAGGGTATATGGTGAATCAGGGAAAGTGGGTGGTGCAATTTGGGTGGGTTATATTAGGGCAAAGGTGCAAAGGAGAGATGAACTGTGAAGTCATTT
>OMNW01011554.1:35366-46657 GCA_900303245.1 Selene dorsalis | reverse complement strand
TGTGTGTGTGTGTGTGTGTGTGTGTGTGTGTGTGTGTGTGTGTGTGTGTGTGTGTGTGTGCTGCACACTATATCTGCTCTGCACACATTGTGGGACCCGCTCTCTCACAGCAGCAGGTATATTACATTAGTGGAGTGTGATGCTTTGATACTGACCATTCATACTGGGCCTGCAGCAGGAAGGCCACAGTGCACAGTTTATTTTCTCTTTACTTCAGTAGGTAGCAAAGCTCTCCATTTCATTTGTTGATATACTTTCTATTTAAATAATCATTTAAATGTCAGTTAGATGATGATCAGCGTGAGAAATAACCAGAAAGGAAAACCAAACAATTGGTTATAATAATTGTACAGTTACTGTCTGGGTCAGTTTAACCCAGACAGTAATGATCACTGTGAACCGTGTCCCCTGCAGTTATAACAGCAGCTAATAGTGGGCAGTCATTTAAGTCTGTTTCTGTGATGTTTAGCCAGTTTAATAGCGCTGCTGATAGTTTGGCATTTTCTTAATGCTGAGGTTAATGAGTGTCTGTACTGCCCTGACCTGCACAAAAGACTCACACTGAGTCGCCTCCTGTCTGCCCTGAAAGTTGTATAATTAAGAAAAAAATAAGAATTAATTAAAATGACTATCGTGACACTGTCAGGGCAAGTGAAAGTGTCTTATTAATAACAGCAGTGTCAGTACAAGAGTAACAGAGCATGTCTGTAATGTAGAGAAACATTGGAGACCAAGATGAACAACCTCCTGATGATGTTCAAATCCTAATGAAATGAGTCATCATCAGGCTCTGGTCTGCACTACGTCCTGAGTATTATGATACATGACAGGGAGAGGTGTGTATGTAAAGCTATTAACTGACACTGATGATGCTGTCGGCCTGACACAGAATAGAAGTTTATTTAAAGATCAACTATGATAAAGTCGACTTTTCATAAAATATTGTAATTAAAAAAAGAAAAATAAATCAGAGCCGTGGGCACCATAATGCCTGACGGCTGCTTCCTTGATGTATGTGTTTGAACTCAAATAAGGCAGTCGGTGACTGAAGCAAACCAATAAGCAAACATGACCCAAGGTGACATACAAGCGTATAAAAAGTTGCAGTAAGCATCTGTCAACCACTTTTTAAAGAGTTGATTCAACTGTTTTTGAAAACACAAACTAACTAACTTATTGATGGTTTTCTGCCAGTGAGGCTGCAGACTAGCGGGCATGACCATTAGACTGAACCCACCGCACCCTGAGGCTGGACTCAGTCATTTCCTTTCTGCCAGCCCAGGCCAGGCTGTTCCTGTTTGGACTCCTGCCTCAGCCACAGTGGTGCCACATTCTTTCCTCTCGCCTCTTAAGACTGAGGATGAAACTCCGTCTAGAGATTCGTGTGAAGAGGAAAGAGGACTTTTTAGATAGGAAGGCAAACAAGCTAGTGGAAATTTATTCCATTGTATTTCAAAAGCATTCTTCTACTCTGCATAGCAGCGCTGTCTGGATGGAGTCACTGGCTGCTTTCAACTGAAAAAATTGTATTTCAAAGATTTTTGTTTTTTTTTTGATGGTGAGCTCTTCGACAGATTTTAATGTCTTCTCTGGTGATGTGCTATTTTGTTACCATTCGGAGCTGAAAGCTAAAATATATGTATATATATATATATTTTAAAGCTTTCAGTGTTTTTCACAAATAAAAAAAAAATAAACCAGTCACTGAGCTCAAAGTCACATTGATATGAAGCATAGAAGCAAGAATCGCTATCATTTCTTTCTCTCGGACTAATCTCAAATAATTTCTTTGAAAACAGTTGGAAATTATGATTTCTTATGTTGTGCCCCCCCCAATTCTGCCATGAAAATTCGATTTGCGACTCCACCACATCGCATTCCTCGGTTATTAGTGACGTTTTCTTTGAATGCAGTCCTGTCACTTTTACAGGGCAGTGTGCAGAGTGCTTACAGTGTCTGGCAGGCTCTGATTTATGACCACTTTGCTTCCAAAAGAGCGGTGCTCCGACCAAGGCCCAAGGTTTCCCTCTGATCCTTTTATGCTCATGGCCTCTCCTCTACGCAGCGAAAAAATAGCACCTCCTTCAAAGTGACGAGCCTGGCAGGACTAACTTTACTGCTTTAGTTGTTATCTTGGGCCTTAAGACCTCAATGAATAAATCACTCCCATCAGAGCACTCAGCGCTGTGTGTATTTGCATAGTAACGTGAAATATTTTCCACATAAATAAGTGTCTATTTTTGTTGGGCTTATTTGACTTTTATGAGACGTCGCTGTACCATCCCGGGTCGACATAGGGTTATGAACAGTTGTACATTTTCTGTCTAAACAAACACAGTATTGTGGAGCAGAAAGTTGCTGCTGCTATTTTACAAATAGATGTTGTTCTATAAATCCCACAAGATGCGACAGATTGTGGAGGCTTCAACAAAAAATAGGAGAAAGATGCAGGCTCTTACACTCATTACATTGCAGTTAGATAAAGACAAAACTTTGAGGTTTGACCTTCATGACTGTTTGTGTTTCTCTCCCAGGGTGCTGTAGGACACTGAACTAATTTTAAAGCAATTTGTCTCTGGCAGCAACAGGTTTCAAATGCGCTCCTCAAGATGAATTGGGAAAAGGAAGTTTGTTGGTGCTGGTACACAACTACCCATATGAGCATTTTATTGATGTGCCAACAAGACGAGGGCACACAGTACTTCTTAAAAAAAATTGAGGCAACTGGACTATTGTGCACAGAGTTAGGAGAGCGAACATGAATCACCATTTCATCCTTGAAGAGAGAAGAGCAGCCCATGAAAGACCTTCAGTAATCATCTCATCACTCTGATGCATTCAAATGAATGCTTCAAGGGCTCCTTTCTACCCTCAGCCATTTTCTCAGTGATCAAACCTTTTAGTGACCCCTCATGCTCTATGGATGAGGTCTTTTCATCCCAGAAGAGACCACTCCCATCAGGATAGAAATGGTTCATCGCAGCATGAAGGTGATCACTCAGAACATGATTTTCTGATTTGCAGTGACTCTTCCCTCTAAAAGGACAAGTGGACCTAAACCATGGCAAGTTCACCCCACAGCATAACAGCTTGACTGAATCTCTTCACTGTAGGTGTCAAGTATACTCTCTCCGTGTGCACCATGCCCACTCTCCCAACTTAGATGACTCATCTGATGATATAATTTTTGTCTTTGTTGTTCCCTCTGGGTTTTGCTCCACCTATTTCTCAAATGTGCATCTGTCTTTGTAATAAGTCTGATCCCACTGACATTGTTAGCCACCTTTTTATATACCTCTCATTTCAGTCACTTTTCTTATTGAAACACTATCCAGCTGAGGATTGTTGTGACTGAAGCTCGTGCCATGTTCGCCCAAGCAATGAACCCTCGTTCAAAGTGACTTTGATCTTTTCCTCTTGCTGCCATCTTGATACAGATTCAGAATCAGCCGGGCCTGCTCAGCATTTTTATACCTGCAGCAGAGCAAGATCAAATGTTAACTGCTTTACTGTGCTGCGCAGTGGATCTGTATGCATTCATTATCTTTCTCCACTCATTTTGGTTTAAATCTTATATATTTATATCGGTACAGGGCTGTACATTAACTTTTTGAGCACATAGCACTGGTGCTTCAGAGTTTGATAGTTTTGTAGCACAGGCCAGAAAAGTTGTAGCACAGGTATAAAAATGTCCGTTACCACATCTAAAATCGATATGACTGATACTTAGCACTTTGTTACTAATGGACATTAGAAATAAGCTGTATGTCCAACTTTTTAATCATAAACCGCTATAGGTATTGAAATCAGTGGTTAACAGCTGCACTCATTTTCTATCACAACTCAGCAGGTTTCTGTAGGGGCCATATTGTCAGAACTGAAATGTGTGAGTGAGACCACCAACAAGGCTTTAGGAGGAACGTGTGAATCATATTATTCAACTCCCATTTAACAGTTAATCCAGACCCAGAATAAAACCTGCAAATACAAACCATTAGTATGAAGGCAGATACAGCAATAATATATACACAATGAAATGCATAGTCTGTTGCTTCAATTCACGGCCTCTATCAGAGAAAACACACAGCCTAGGTTTTTTTTTATTATTATTTATTTTAATTTTCATTTACTGTATTCTTCTAGGTCTTTCCCTTATCTACCACGTCTTTGCAGTTTCCCTTACACGTCTCTGCTGCTGTGAGACAGAGTCTCCCCCACTGGGGCGAATGAAGCACTATCTCTCCCTATAGCCTATATTGTACTTTATGCCTATTCATCCACACTGACCTTCTTCCTCGACAGTGCGCGATTGCAAAATTACTTCTTGCTACCGAGCATTACTGTTTATTCTGGTGTGAAAATATAAACATTGGCTTTTTCCTGCTGTTTGAGCAGTCGATTTCAAAGTACATGGTGCCGACACAGCCAGGAGGTCTTCTCTCCAGCCAAAACAAAATTCAGGAGGCCTGGGGAATATGAAATAGTTTGCCATCCTTGGATAGGCTGAAAAGATATAGGCTACTCCCTCTGAGACAGGCCACAATTTCTTCCCACTGGTACAGTAAATTCCGTCTGTATGACTTGAGATCTTTCTATAGCTCATGGATGAGGCCCAGCTGAGTTGAGACTACTGCTGCGGGGACAGTTTTGACCCCAGATAGACAAGCCGGCGGTGGGGTAGATGAGGAATGTTTGGTGCCTCTCTCTCTTCGGGCTGTTTATTCCTTCAACCGGTGGCTTCACATGGTTGTGTCAGTTTAATAGTGTACACTGTCAGTTTTGTCCAAGTGGCTTCCATTAGCCTGGTTTACTCTGTAAGAGTTGTTTTTGCCATTTCCTCTCCTCTGGGTCCTTGTTTGTTTTTGCTGGGATGTTTTCCACCAGAGATGGCTGCTGGATGGATGATCACCAGCTCCAGCCATCTCCAGCTCAGCGCCCCCCCCCAGGGGTTCATATTTGGATGCTGCTCGAACTGTATACCGAACACGAGGCGCATGTGAGATGAGATTAAGTACAGTTTCCTCCTCTGAAAGGAATAATGTGTGAGGTAGTCATATTTAGATGATACATTACCTGCAGTAGAGTGCACTCCATAGGTGTGCTTGTTTGTATATAGGAATATGGTAATTCAATAGTTGGAAAAAAAAAAAAGTGTTAAAGAAAAGTTCTGTTTCTTTTTGCGAGATAAATCACTGAAAATATTCTACACGAGTCACATATTTTAACGCATATTGAATTATTTCAGTAGACACTTGTAAAAGTTTGTAAAGCATATTTTCTCATGGCTCTATAGACAGCAACGCATAACTCTACCACACAGTGATCTTACTTTGACGCTTGCTGATCAGAATTTACTGCAGACAATGACTACCTCACACGACCCCATAAAAAAAACAAACCTATGCCTTAGACTATACGTTTTTAATTGACTCAAAAACTCATTAACCCCCTGATGTTGCCTCTGGGCCTCTCTCATTCTGCACTGGGTGTGTATGCATGTACTAAGCCTTGCTCTGTAAACATTTCTGAAAACAGCTATTGAGAAAAGTGGTAGTTGAGGACATTCACTTGACTCCCGTGACCTGTGATTTTGGTTTTGAAAGTAAGACTTTGTCTGCCAGTTGCAGATATTTCAGAGAAGTGGACGTCACATGCTCATGAAATGCTGCCACTGCTTGGAAGAGTGTGTGCAGCACTACAGCACAACATTACACACAGTCTTTCACTGTGCATCTGAAGAAGAGCAGAAAACTGAACACACTTAACAACTGACCCCTTGAAGAGGTGATCTGTAACTATTAAAACAGATTTTCCATCATGTGATAAATTGGCAGCTTAAGTCGAGAATCATGAGGAATCATCCTCAGTGTTCTCATTCAGAGTCTGCTGCATGCTCCACATGCCACACCTCTCTCATCACAAGATCTCTAAATATAGATTGTGACATATTCAACCCCACAACTGTTTGATTGCCCCATATATCTCTGGGAGCAGATGTTTGAGATGCCGGCCCATGGAGATGCCTCAGCCCAGTTTTTAAGTATGCACTCATCCCTTTAATCTCACATCATAGCTGCTCAGGTTGTGCTTCAAGTGGGTATGATGGGGGTTCTTCCTCTGATCACAGTTCAGCATGTTTTTTAATTAGTTCTTTAAAAAAGTAATTTCAGTCGCTCATTCTCTGTGTCTCTGGTGTCTGGTGCTCGATAGATTCAACAAGGTACATTTGCTTTCTGTCCTCCAGGGCTTCAACCAGGTCAAGATGGTTACTGCCTGCAAGCTTCCCAGAGGGCCTGAAACCTCCAGGTTCACTGTGTCTCAGTTAGTTTCTGGCAGGTGATAACTGAACCACAAAACACACCTTAAATCAGCCTGTAGGTTCAAATCTAGTTTGAAGACCTTCTTCTACTATTTGGATTTTGTAGGGTGCCTATATTGCACATATCACTAAATAAAATTGAACAGTGAGTAACTTCTGCTCCTATTGTTGCAGAAACATATTGTTATAGTAGTAAACTTTACAATGCAAAGCAATGAGAAACAATTCAAAGTCAACACTTAGCATTCAGTGAATGGATGTATCAAGGCCAAGATTCAAGAGTGTTTGTGGGTGAAGTTCAAGGCTTTTGACAAAAAGCTGCTCATGTCTCAGCTGCAGCTGAATTGTTGCACTCTGGGCTTTTCTTCCCTCCAGGTCAGCCAATCATAGGCCAAGTCCTAGTCAAAGCAACATAATGAATTTTAACCATCTCCAGGGAAAATGATCTGCCACTGACTGTGCCCCGGACCCGCAGGCGTTCCTCAGAATGAAGAGAGTATTGAAAATAAGTAGGAAACACAGAGCTTAGTTCTGGGTACCTGCCAGGGTGGAATAATTTATCCATGCATTTGGCAGGAACCTCTGCGCTGAGCTTCTATTCCCTATAATCCAATCATAGATAGGTGTGATCAGAGATGCACATCATTGCACTAATAGAGCCCACTCACGCCCTCCTTTTCATCTGTCGCTAGATCAGCCCAAAGCCATTTCCCTTCACCTCTTCAAACACTGTACATGGGCTCTCATTCCACATGACCTAAATTTTAAAATCAAAATGATCAAACGGAATCTGAGTTTATTTGTTTTTTTATTTTTATTTTTTTGAGCACTTCAGGTCAAGCTGTTTCTTGACCCCTGCTTCTTTCATTAAACCAGCTTTGAAAGATAACAGACACTGAGTGTCCGCATGCTGCCTCAGGCTGTTTCGCTGGGCTGCATTCTTACCTGACAGAGAGCCTTCTGCTTGAATAGACCTCTCCTCGGTCTGAGCTGCAGTTATGGTTTTAAAGGGAACCCAATAGCTGCCCCAAGAGAATAAGCTTAAAATTTTCTCTTATCATCATTATGCAAGCACCATAGATATAGTTCATGTCAAAGCTTTTTTAGGTCAGGGGTTTTGAAGTGTGGGAAAAAGAAACTTCTCCCTCGGAGAACATAAAGACAGCTGACCCCCCCCACCCTCTGTTGTACTGTATGTCTTACATGACATGAACCGAAGTCCATATCAGACATTGTAAGGTATTTTTGAGCAACTGATCTGAAATCTTCATTGTGCCCCATTTACACCACTCCTTTATATATGATTGTGTGTAAATCTTTTTTAGCAAATAACTCATTATTACTATGTGGCTCTGAAGGGCAAGGGATATTTTTGTGAATAGGTGCACTGTGAACAGCTGCACAAAGATGTAATGGCACAGATCTACTAAAAATCAATCAGTTTTTATGACATGTACAACTGAGGCGAGCTAACCAGATGTTTAGAGTTACTTTTTCTAGTTTATTTCTGCTGTCACATTTTTAAGGTTGTCATATTCTTTTTACCATCATCAGATCCTTGCTTTAAAAAATTTATGAAAACCAGGAACAAAACTTGTGAAGGGAGGATTTTTCAGAGATGTTATAGAGGTCAGATTTATAAGGTGGGGGTGGGGGTGGATGATGACACACAACAGGAGTGAGAGGTAAGATTTATAGAGGAGATATTTTCAGTCAGGGCAGCTGAGGTTGAAAGGTCCTGGCGGCCAGCCAAAAGCCTGCAAGAGATGTTTCTACACGCAGTTTAAGATGTCAGAAAATATTCTTATTCCATAAATCTTCATGTTCTGAATAATGCAGTGTTTTGGAGCAACAGGCTTTGACATGACTTTATCTGACACATGTTGACATTCTTTCAAATCCTACTGTAAAGTTCTTATCAGCATAAGAAGAGCTTCCTGCAGTGGTGTTATGTTAGAAGCAACATGGCAGGACATTTTGTTGTGTCTGCTGGCTTCTGTGCTCTAGGAGACAATAAGGAGTCAACCTTGATTGTTTTGGTTTTTTTTCCCACCTGTTATCCTGCCATTTAATCTCACACGTGTTGTGTTGTTGAAACACTCCAGGAGACTCTTGGCAGTAAAAGGAAATGTAATGTTCTGCTGGATCCAAGAGTTGTTAAGGCCTTTAAAAGAAACATCTGCAAGCTTGAATAATATTAAAGCGGCTTAGGGTGAAATGTAAATGCAAATATGCCTATCAGGAAAAGAGCTGCAAAAGAGAGAAAGCCAGAAAGCCCCAAACTGATAACCAATAGATCTGTTTTTTAAAATACTCAATAAATAAATAAATAACTAATGTTGGTTGTGTGTGAAAGAAATTGTTTGACAGAAAGAGAATACATGGGAGCTCGCCTGGAACACAATCACAAATCAAACCATAATTGTATAGTCTTTTTTTTTTTACACATTTTCCACAGATTAAACATGTAGTAAGCTTTGACAGGTCGATGCTTTGTTAAGAGCAACGTTTGTTGATTCAACCTGTCTCCAACTTTTATGTGCTGCTAGGATAACTTGCTCCTGGCTGTAACAAAATATTGAGCACACATATGCTCACATATGCAGTATCTGTCTTGTTATTAAGGGGGAACAATGCAAGCATGGATGCTTTCCTGCTGTTTTGCTAACCTTCCTCTGGGCCATGTGTATTTGTTTTCAGTGAAGCTGGCGTGAAAGCAAATAATAGAGCGGTGGAAAACATTATTTATTACATATGATGTTATGATGTGTATATTAATGTAGTCTTATCCATCATAAACAAGAGATTACGGGTTACGGGGTGTTTCAAGTTACAAGTCATTTATCTAACCATCACAATTACTCCGAAGCTGTTTAATTAAGGTAAAAATGTAGCATTGTTAAGCTGAAAATCCTGCATAGTTTCTCTTTAAACTCTTGACAAGGAAACAAGAAGTTGGATTTCCAACTGTAATAAAACTCCCTGAAAATGCCCTGAACCATCTGTGTTGCGTCCAACACACTGCTCATGTGTGGACTTCTCTGTGCAGCAACAAATGGAACAGTTAATTGTAAGAAAGCCAACATGAGTTCAAGGGTGAGTGGCAAATTTTGCAGCTAGAAATGGGACGAGTGACATCATGGTAAACCAGAGTGAGTATTGGGCTGAGCTAAGGTTATGAGAATAAAGAGCTCCTCTGTTTGGAGTCTGACCAGGAAACAGCCAGCTGGGCACAGCTGAGACAAACTGGCCCAAATTATTCTCATAAGCTGCCTCAAAGGCATGATCTTGTAATTTCCCATACACCCTTGGAAGCAAGATAAAGTTCAACTGCTTTAAATTTAACCCAGAATAAGAAGACAAGGTGAGGAGGGAGGAAAATGAGAAGACAGAGTGGGAGGAAGAGAGAAAAGACTTATTATCTATGCAAACAAGAGTGAACTTGTCAGGCCTGTCATGTAAAAAAGAAAGAAAAGAAATAAACATCGTAGAGAGTAATTGTATACATTTCATAAACCATCCCCAAGGCTACACCTTTCTGATGTTATTAGAAAACATTTGCAAAAATAATCCAATTTACCATCTTGTCAAACACACAGACTTCTTCTGTGCTTGAGCCAAAAGACATTAAGTGAAATGTGAAAATTGAAGTACAAAGCCTGTTTCTTCTTTAACATTTTGAACTTGAACAACTTGCCTGAGGACACACAACTTGGGAACGCTGCATTTTCTCTAAGGCACAAACACGTTCAGCATTAAGCTTTTTTTCCCCTCATTAAACTTTGACTCCGGTCCAGATCCTGGTCCCGACACAGTCCTGGCCCCATGGTCCTTGCTCTGGTCCTGGTCCCAGTTCCCGTACAGTTCTGGCTCCGGTGGTCCTGGTCCTGTCCTGTTCCTATCACAGCATCTGAACCCTGTCCGGGTTCAGGGCCTGAGAGGCAGAAGGGAATTGGGCCCTTGTGTCCTGGTCCATTACTTTAATGGCTGAGCTTCAGTCCAGTCTCTTACAGACCATAGACCGTACATGACTTAGGCCAGTTCAAGTGAAGTGTGTGAGTGCCCCATTAACACATCGTGAAGTCAGCTTATGTCGCCTCACTGTCATTGGCCCTGCTTAAGGAAATTACCCACAGTTCACAGCCATGTGAAGCCCAGTAGAGGAGATGGCATTGGAAGCATCCCGGTGGTCCTGGTCTTGTCCCATTCCTATCACAGCATCTGGACCCTTTCAGGCTCTCACACTCAGTCACTTACAGCTGATGTTGTTAAAGTCAGTCAGGGTTCAGGGCCCGAGAAGGGAGGGGAATTGGGTACTTGTGTCCGCGGCCTGGTCCATCACATTAATGGCTGAGTTTCAGTCCGGTCTCTTACAGACCACAGACTGTGCATGAGTTACGCTAGTTCAAGTTAAGTGTGTGAGTGCCCCATTGTCACATCATGAAGTCAGCTTATGTCCCCTCACTGTCAGTCAGCATCAATGCTGACTTTGCTTAGGTAAATTAGCCACACTTTATAGCCATTTGATTTCAAATACAGGAGGTGTCATCGGAGTCAGAACAGATCCGCTCCCGATCCCTGTTCTGGTCCCGGTCCCGATCCCGATCCAGAACAGGGACCGGTTCTGGTCCCGGTCCCGATCCAGACACCGGTCCCGGTTCTGGTGCCGGTCCCGATCCAGATACCGGTCCCGGTTCTGGTCCTGGTCCCGTTCCCGATCCCGGTTCTGGTCCCGGTCCCGGTCCCGATCCCGATCCCGATCCAGATACCGGTCCCGGTTCTGGTCCCGGTCCCGATCCCGATCCAGATACCGGTCCCGGTTCTGGTCGCAGTTCCGATCCCGGTCCCGGTCCCGATCCAGATACGCGTCCCGGTTCTGGTCGCAGTTCCGATCCCGGTACCGGTCCCGATCCAGATACCGGTCCCGGTTCTGGTCGCAGTTCCGATACCGGTACCGGTCCCGGTTCTGGGC
>OMNW01011554.1:9683-25753 GCA_900303245.1 Selene dorsalis | reverse complement strand
GATGATCAGCATTAGGCTCCAAATTATACAGCCCGCGGGTGTGTCGGTACTTGTCCGTCTCAGTCCTCCTGTCCCGGTGCTGCGGCGAGTATCCAACATGTAAAACCACAAAAAACAAATAGACCACACACACGCTCGCAATTAACAAACTCCTTTTGGAAAGAGGGCATCTCCGAAAGCTGCTTGTCAGTCTTAGGAAAGGGAAGCACAGCCAGTGAGAGCGAGACTTCCCCATTAGAACTTATGTTATTATCATGGTTGCGTGTCTTTTTTTGCGCTAAACTCAAAGTAGGGAGGAGCGCACAACTTCCGAAACTCATTTTGGAAGGGAGGCTTTGTGGCCACGGAGACAACTACGCAGTGGATGGAGGCGCCGAGGAAACCTCCTCACAAACACACACACGAGCCAGCTTCAAGTTTTTATGTAGTTTCGTCCTCTTTCAGGGACAAACTGGACCTGGGGTGGAAAAATAAATAGACGGGGGCACCTCATGGATGTGATGTGTAATCCATGCAGTTCATTTGTAGCTCCCATCAGCCTGCACGGTCTCAGTGAAACACCCCTGGGAATGTGTGAGGTTCACTTTTCCACCGCTTGAAAATAAAAAACTAAGAAGTTCTTTCATCACTTATTTTCAGTCCAGACTTGGTATCGGGCTAACCCTATAATCACCAAAAATGTGACACTGGTGCGTTTATAACTTAATAAGCATCGTTAGTGGGATTTCAGTTAGGTCAACGTGGACTTCAGGGTTATTTGATGGAGTTCAAACCCAGGGGTCACATGTGAGGGTGCTGAGTCACATACTCTTCTCAGTGAGGAACTTGAAGTACCCTCATGTATTATTCATCTGTGCGTTTTAGGCGACACCTACTGGTCTATTTGCCTAATTTAAAAGCGTCTGGGTCCAAGTTAATCATAATAGAAGAGGGCAAAATAGATGTGAAAAGGAAACGGTTAACATCAGGAAAGAAATATTTCCTCTCGGGGCAGGGAGCAGGAGTTCATTTTGCAGGATTTCCTGACGTGAGTAGAAACTGGTTTAAATATAGAGCTATTGTATTGTGGCTCATAAAGACAACATGGCATTCACATAAGTGCAGGTTATCAACAGGTCCATATGTTTATCAGAACTGTGCAGTAGAAACCCATTTGTAAATAACTCATGTTAAATCAAGGCTGGGGAATGAGGGCTGGAGCTATTATAAGGGTCTGAAGTCTGGAAGGATAATTTTGTGCTTTTGTGTCTGATGTTGAACAAACTAGTCCATGAATATGTGATGCCCATATAAAAAAAAAAAAAGTTAAGTAGGCCAATTTCAAACCATTTCTTCTGCCAGAGGAGAGGACAGATGAGGTCGTACTGAAACGTTGTGTTTGGTATAATCACACATTTCACAGTGTCTGGATTATTTTTCTAATAAAAGACAACGGCTTTGGTTTTTATTTCCAATTACCGTCACAAAGTCTCTTCATGTTATTCTGAGCCGCGGATGGAATAAGAGTGTGGCCTAAAGGCATGTGCGCGGTTGGTGGCCCTGTAAAATGCAGCTATAACCGTCATTATGCAAAATAGCCTATGGTTTGGTAAACTACGGCAAAGTGATTCTCCTGATAAACATCTTTTAGGTTACCCTTTATTCCTTTTGTCGTTTTATCGCAAACTCCATCGGGGATCTAATGTCAGCATCCTGCAGGAATGTTGACTCAATTTTCCACTGATCTGACTAATCAGTGATCAGATTTTATACATATGCTTTAGGTTACCTTGGTAACATAGGCTACCGTGGTGATCTGTCATGGTTTCATGTGAGCCAGCTGAATGAGGCCCTTATCTGTTTATTTATTTATTCACATTCATTTTTAATTAAACGACTCTTTTACCTGCAGGCTACAGTTATGAGAATAGGCCTAAACCTGCAGCCTGTAAACAGCGTCCTAAAGTGCAACGAGAAACTGAATGATAACACAATTAATCGATTCATAAATTCATTCACTTTCCAACCAATTTAACTACATTTCCCCTCATACTGCTCTGTGCCCTCTGCACACTGAGTGATTAGATAACTGGCAGCACCTGGCCCTCTCACCGTCCTCCCCACTGCAGACACACATGGTCTCAGCGGGTGGTAGCTCTGAGGCCTGGCTCCATCACAGGAAACAAACCAGTATTTAGTTTTACCATGCTCCAAGGAAAATGCCCACCTTTGCTTTTATTTATAGCTACATTATTGATGGAGAGCTGTCATAGCACTGGACAAGGTGGGAAAACTAAACTCTAATTGGACTGTGAATGAATGATTTCAAGAACGAATGTGGCTGTAGGTGTTTTCTGACGTTTGTTTTTGATTTTTAAAATGACTCCAGGTGGACGAGGTGCTGGAAATGCTGCAGTTGGAAAAGTGGAAACATTTGATTTGACGTACAACTCGACCAACATGACTCACTTCGCCTATGGAATTGCTGCAAATGTAGTTGCTGTGTTGTTGTACGGCAGCAACTTTGTTCCTGTCAAGAGGATAGAGACAGGAGACGGTAAGAACATAGCTTTCTAATAACTTAAACATCATCTTTCAAAGAAGTTATTGAATCTGCTTTTGGTTTTTTTCTAGACGAGAAATCCTCAAGTGCTTTTTAAAAATGTGATGGCCTACATAAAAGTTTCCCTGTGCTCTGTTGACAGGGATGTTTTTTCAATGGGTAAACTGCGCAGCCATATGGGTCGTATCTATGGTCGGAGACCTGATGCTTCAGTCGCCCAAGTTCCACCCGTTTGCGATGCTCGGAGGAGTGATCTGGGCCACAGGTATTGTTCCATGAAAGCCAAACCTGAAGCTCTAATCATTCTTTATGTTGGTGTGGCAAAGTGCAGTCGGCCTCACAGGATCAAATCATCTCCAAGTTTCCAGGTGCACATTTGGTGGCTGCAGCAGATGGACTTAAAACATCCACCTTAAAGAGCCCACCTGCAGCAGTCCATCTTAAAGTGATGATGTTGGAGCATCAACTTTAAGGACACTGACAGCGTGTCCCAATTTCATACTATTTACT
This sequence comes from Selene dorsalis, assembly GCA_900303245.1. Lineage (NCBI taxonomy): Eukaryota > Metazoa > Chordata > Actinopteri > Carangiformes > Carangidae > Selene > Selene dorsalis. The sequence continues at coordinate 22,701 of OMNW01011554.1, read as the reverse complement.
GCTGCTACAAAGAGCCACTGTTGGCGTAAAATTACTTGTGCTGCTTTTTCACTCGCTGAGCTCTCGCGCCACATTTCATCGCCATTTTTCCATCCTGCTGAGACTAGATTGTTACTTTCTGTGTCTCTGTGAGAAAACAAAGAATAATATAACAAGTTCCCCAAATGTTAAATAAGGCCTGTCAAAGGTTTGTAAGCAGGCTCTTCAGTGTTGATGGGCAAAACTAAGGGATTATTGCTCCCATGTCTCCTTAAAACCTGTGATACTGTGGACATCTGGAGCACACTGACCAGAAAACACTCTGTACACAGATGTGCTAATGATGATGCAAATTTGTGCTTAAAGTAAAAAACATGACATTTCTCCATGCTTTTCCCCAAGTTTGAAATGAATAACCGTAACACCTTAACTCTGTGTGTTACTGTGCATCCTCCCTCTAGCAGTAAAACAAGAAATGCATGGGCAGTCCATACTCTAAGATGTACATATTGTTTAACTCTCTGTTCATGTCGTTCACAGGAAATATAACAGTAGTTCCAATTATTAAAGCAGTCGGCCTCGGCCTTGGGATTTTACTCTGGGGATCCTCTAGCTTGTTGATGGGCTGGGCCACTTCAAGGTCAGACTCAGTAATGTTCTGTTTTTCCATTGAAAATGGAAAGATAAAGTTTTCATTTTGGTGGCTTTTAAATAAACATTAACTCTGAGCTATCGCCCGATGTCATGATTTTTTTTCTCCCCCTTATTTATTTCACAGATTCGGCTGGTTTGGGATTGTTGCTCAGGATGTATCCAGGCCAATATTAAATTACTGCGGAGCTGGGTTATGTCTTTTGAGGTGAACTGTGAATCAGCAACTAACGTTTCCCAGCTTATTGCCGGTGGTGTTGTCTAAGATCCGATACAACAGCAACACATATGGTCGCACTCTGTTGCCCTGTCTTTTGAATGTGAATTTTGTGTTTTCTGTTCCAGTGGGCTGATCTTTTTCTTTGTGAAAGTCGACGTGGAGCTGCATCCAAACTCTGAATCTATTCCATTACTCATCGACAGGGTGAGGACATTGATTGCATGCTAGTTTATTTTTCTCACCTCCTCTTCAGTAATTTAAATTCACCAATACTCTCAGGTAAAATGTGAAGGATAGTCGATGCTGCCACTTGGGTTTTTTCCGTAGAGACAGTTGTTATGATTATGTGTTGTAAAAGACAACATGTACTAGGAAAAACTGTTTCCTTCTGCAGAGAACAAATTCAGGCGGCTACGGACCAAGTTCCTCTGAGTTCTGGATAGACATCATCGGGCCAAAGACCAGGCGGTTCATGTGAGTTCAGCTCATTAGCAGTCAATGGGCCGTGTGCAAATATACAAAAGCCAAGACAAGGGAGCGGTAATAAAACATTGATTAAACTGATGTGGTCCTCAAGGATAAAGTTACGTATTTTACAAGAAGCCTCAGGCTTTCACTAGAGACCTTTTAGTGACCTTGATTTTTAAATATACCTATCTCTTACCAAATGTGACGCTCTTCAGGTAAGAAACAGTGAGACATTTCTTACTTTAACAGTTGAATGATGAATGGATCTCTGTAAGAGAATAATCTGCAGCAATAAGGACACTTAAAAACACCCTCACATATTACCTGTAAATGCACATTTAGTCTTGACATTCAATTATCAGCTTCATAACGATGATGCTTGACTTTCTTGAGTGGAGATTTAAGATCATCCTCCTGCTGTTCTTCAGTCTGTCCCTTGTTCTCTTCCTCAGAGGCTGCCTGCTGGCTGTAATCTCGGGCCTGCTGTATGGTTCCTCTTTTACACCGATCCTCTACATCAAGAGCCATTCATCATGCCATGACAGCATGTTCCACGGAGCCAGTGTCTACGGTATGGATTCTGTGTTCAGTAACGGCTATTATTATTACTACTGTACCCAACCTGAAGAAAAAGAATTTCAAAGTGATTAAAAGGCTGTCACGGTGTGAACAATGTGACCCAGTGTTGGTCTATAAATAGCCCTGGACCCTCCAGAGGATTAGATTTACCATCCAGTTTCCTGAGTGATACTGTGTGATACTCTTCTCTTTGTAAATCACTTCAGCTCTAACACTGAAGTTGCCCATATTGATCGACCTATCGATTTTCAAGTGTCTTTTTTTGTTGCAAACCCACATAAGAGAAATACAAGTGTAAAACTATAAATTGCTGTAACATCTTCTTTGCAGACCTCGATTATGTCTATGCGCAGTGCTCTGGCATTTTTGTTGCGAGCACCGTGTATTTTGCCATCTACTGCGCTGCAATGAACAACAAGCCCAGGGTTTACTCCAGAGCCATCCTACCAGGTAATCCAGCTTCAGTGTTCACACTTGTGGCATCATCATGGTATGATTGCTTTCACTTTTTAGTGACACTCACAGTAAGTTTTTTTTTTTTTTTAATTTAGTTTAACTCTATATAAACCCTCCAGTCACTTCACCCTGTGGTCATCGACTGTGTTCTGAGCCCGAAAACCTCAACCTGAGTTACTTTTAACAGTTTTACAGAACGGGACTAATTTTGTGATTTTTGGAAAAATAAAAATTAAAGCCAGCTTTTTAGTCGCAGCAACAACCAACCTAATAAATGTATTTGATTTGGAAAAAGACTGGAATAGGAAATTAGACTTTAGGTTTTATATTTAGATAATAATGCATTCAGACGTCACTGCTCATTGTTCCTGGGATTCCTATAGATTTATTCATTACCGTGTTGAATATTGGGTGTTTCACCTCTTCAGGTTTCCAAAATGGCTGACTGAAAGTTATAACTCATGCACCGTCTGGGCATCTGGTCTATAACACTGCTCTGCTTTGACTGAGTCGAAAAGCTCAGGAGCCTGGATATAACACTATTTTCCACCAGCTGATTATGTCTGTGAACCGCTGAGCTGCCATGCACCACAGCCAACCAGGCCGTCTAATAATAACTCCAGTTTTGAATCTCACCAAGCACAGGAAGCATCAGCTGTTGTGGAGGAACTACGGCAGCTTCCTCTGCCAAGCTGCATGTGCAAACACATCCACTCAGGCCTGGAGGTGATGATTCAGGGAAGACTGCGGGAGCTAAACATGTCCACTCTGGCCCAAAACAGTGTGGCTTGTGAGTGTAGATCAGACATTTGGTTTCACAGCTGGGTTGATGAGGCTCTCGGAGTGGACTTTAATTTCATGACACCATGCAGAGTCCTCTCTTACTGTGCATTACCGACTGAATGAGTCAAATGTGTCAGACAAGTGTTTTTCCTGCTAAAATGTATTTACCAACACTGTGAACTCTGCCTCACCCTCTGTGCTGTGTATTGACACTGTTTCTGACTCGAGCTCAACTACAGTCTGTCATCTCATTTTCTCTTCAGGTCTGTTGTCTGGACTAATGTGGGCATTAGCTACATACTGCTGGTTCCTGGCTAATAACTACCTGAGTGCAGTCATTACCTTTCCTATTGTCACCGCAGTAAGTAAGCATCCCAACAATTGAGCAGCAATGGAAGTAAATACTTTCTTTTCACCGCCTCTTGAACTGATGGATTCAATTTGAATATTCACCTACTGCTCATTTTAGCAGTCTTTAATGTCAACATCCCTGTGTAGTGTGAAACATCCCTGTGTAGTGTGAAACTCATTGTATTGAGACCTGGAAGTCCACCGATGAACACGCAGCAGGACAAATTGTACACTTCCTCTTTAGTTACTAGTGATGTCGGATCTTCCTGTTGAGATTTTTATGTCTGCCTCAGGTTTACGATTTTGTCATGGGGTGTTGGTGCTAAAGGACGCCACGCTGTGTGTCGAGGCCATCTGTGCACCATCCTCTGCAAACACAAAATACCCTTAAGAGTAATCTATAGTAAAACATGACAGGTCATCAAAATCATTATGGGATTCTCTCCAGCCAGTAGCTGCTGAGACATTTCATTATAGCTGGCTCTGTAATCTATTTACACAACTACGTGTGTCTCATTATACTAATTCCCCACAAAAAGCAGTGTAACTTGCACTGGATGGACTGAAAATAGTTGCTTAAAGAAAAGAGTGCTTACTCATGCTTAGTGCAGAGTCTGTAGCCCAAGGTAAAGTTGTGATTGCAGCAGCATGTATATAAATGGAAGGCACAAAACAGAAATAAACAGAGCCGAGTGGCCTCATCTTTATTATTATATTATCCATCATTTCTTTCCCCCTTGAGGTCAACTAATCAGCTGGGCTGCACAACCACAGTCATTCTCTGATTTACATTTGACTCCACAAGGAGCTAGTTCAGTGCAGAATGTGTGCAATTCAAAAATAAAACTTCTCCTGCAAGACTTTTCTGCAAAGTCAACACAAATACAAGGTGAGTGATTTTAAAATCGGTGATGTGTGCTCAGTAAACAGCTTGTTGTTGTGGTCTTCTCCTCCTCAGGGATATGGTCTGGTTGCAGCACTGTGGGGATCCTTGGTGTTCAGAGAGATTAAAGTAAGGATCTTAACACAGATCATGCCCAATAATCGATATATCTTACTGGTTGGTTGTTTATTACAGTGACCCCAACACTTACAGCCATCGTTTACCAAGGAGAACATGTCTGAAGACTGTTCCCAGACAAAAACCCATCAGCGAATCTTGTACATTTGAGAGGTTTTAATGATTTAGACTAAGATTTGAGCATGTTTAGTACCTGAACGTGTTCACCGCTGATGTTAAACATGTTTTTTTCCTCTCAGGGGGTTGCCAACTGTTTCATCTTCTTCTTGGCCTCCTGTGTCGTCCTGACCGGCTCCTTGCTCACAGCCATCTCAAAGCTCTGATGATGCAGAGGTCTGTTGGCTGGCAACATCTAGCAGTTGTCATTTTCCTCCATTTGCCCCGTTGAACTTTGAACTCCATGAGATTAGAGCCAGATGCATGACAGATAAACTCAGTGGATGGATGTGTTTTTTTTTTTAGAGTAGCCAAGTGTTGTTTTTGAACCAACAGGGTTAATACCCTGAGCTAACAGTGGGTGGCAGTGTCTCATAGGAACCCCTTGCCATGCTCTCTGGTTGGGGTAGGGGAAGGTTACTCATGCCTTTGTTGCTGAACACGTTTTGTCACCTGTGCTTTGTTCGGGAGATTGTTTGGAAAAAAAAAAAAAAATCCCAGATAACATGTTTAACACTGCTCACTATGTTGTACTGAGATGCACATTGCACATTTCTATTTATACTATACAGATGATTATTAGTCTTTTTGCGAAATTAAGATATTAAAAATATTTGATAATTGTCTCCAACTGTCACTGTTAGTTTTTGTGCAGTGTTGCCAAACTCAGGTCAGTATCTTGATATTTTTCCCCACATCCTGAAATCAAAACACTGAGATACTAACACACGACGAACAATATTTTATAAATGTGCCTAGAAATCTGCAGTATTTATATTCCTCTATTTATGGCAGCATGCCTGTCTGCTCCCCGTAGAGCTCAGCCAGTGTCTTGGCACTGTTGTAACATTAAAGCTGTGTGCTGTGGTTGATTTGGAGAGTTGGGAAAACATGAATTATAAGAAAGTTGGCAGAGGTGTGTGTGTGTGTGTATGTATGTGTGTATATATATCCTAAATCATGCAGGAAATTAAAGAGGCCGTGTTTGAGTACGCCAAAGGTGAATTAAATATCACTTGGGTTCTTCGTCTCAACATGATGCTGCTGCACTTTCCAGACAATGCAGACATGAATTATTAATAGGAATTTGCTGTGGTCTTTTACTCTGTTGGTTGTTACGACCCAGGTTCATTTTTAATTTACCAAAGTTAAATTTGACAGGAACATTTTACACTAAACATTAACGTCTTTTTATGCCTCCACACTGACGACAGTCAGAGCCCCAAGGCATATCGGTTTCAGGACACCTTGAAGCAACTCAAGGATGAACATATTTGATTTTTGATATTGAATGGTCACAGTGATTTCACAAAACATGGTTTCGACGCGGTCTTCAACTTTTAACAGGAATTGCAGCAAAAACAAAAAGAGTCACTTGAATTCAAGGTTAAGCCGATGAACGTTTTGGTGATTAAAGATCAGTGTGACACAAACTTTACTTTACACAAACATGAGGCGTGATTGTTGACCAAATCTGCTTAGAAAATGTCTTGGATGCTTGTGATGGGTCCTACAAGAGTTTTTTCTTCTCAGTGTCTGATTTGTACATTGAGTATAAAACTGAATCCCTGGGGTCTAAGTTTTTTCTATTGCTCCACAAAATGGAACAATTCAGTTCAGTTCATTATCTGCACAGCGCCAAATCACAACATACATCATCGAAAGACATTTAACAGACAATGAGCAGTACGTCATCAAAAACTGTCTTTCACAGGGATCAGTTGGGGCGGCTGTCTGCCATGACCTCGATTTCCACAAAGTTCAGCATGAAATAAAAGACTGAATGTTTTCTGAACAAACTCAGCTGCAGGCTGGACTGTGTGTTTAGTCCGATAGGGTTGTAGGAAGAGACAATTGGACCATGTGAACTACAGCTATTCAAATTATGAATAGAAACTGCAGAACAGGACATTTTTCAGTCTGTGAGCTATTCCTGTCTGTCGCCGATTTAAAGCATTCATGTTCAGTAGATTTTTAGCATCTCATTTAGCCACAAACTGTTCTTGTTTTCACACAACAGCTCCGGTGAATATGGGAGACAGCTTTGCTCTCAGTCTTTGAAAAGCACCACTTAATGACCTGCTCAGCAACAACGGCTGGGAGAACTCAAACGCTAACTCAAAGCAGCAGCCGCCTCAACTCCAGTTTGTGTCTAACACACTAACGCACAAGATGATGTGAGCTGACAAGTTCAGAGACTCACAAAGCTTTCATTTCAAGAGTTAATTTTTTTTTTTGAGACAGGGTCTGAGCTCTCTGCTGTTATCTTCAGTTTCGTTCATCAAAGTTAATCCACAGTCCAAATGAGCCCATTACAAGGATCTGAGCAGTGTGTAATTCATCGCAAAACATGCTTAATTTCCAAAATTGACTGACTCGACTATCCGCAACTGTTTCAGTGCATCTCTGAAATATACCAGTCAAGTGAAAAGCCCAACCACGAGGTGGCAAATTGGACTTGACACTAAAATACTTTCTTAATTGATGTGATTTATCTGGTGTTTCCAGCTCTGTCCTCTCTCTGCTCCAGCATATACTCTAAGAGGAAATGTAAAATTTGGTTATTAGGTGTCACACTTGAAGGCTTGACACACAGTGTAATGCAATATTCTGCTCTTCTTACACACATTGAGGCATGAAACTGAGCCCGCCTGGCGTTAAAACGGGAGCAGTGTTTGCCACACTTAGTGTGGAGCTTGAGGTTGCAAAGAAAAATTGTCATAATGCTGTTATGCTCTTAAACAGGATTATTACATGGGGAGAGGACTATCTCTTTTGTGATGTAAATCTTGGATGCACACACTGGCAGTAAAATGCTTTGTCAGCTGATCAAGGCAACTTCATTTCCACACACACACACAGTGTATGTACAAATGATGCAAGAGGATCATGTTTCTAAATCAAGCTTCACAGAGTAATGGTCTGTTAGCGAGAAACAAGCATGTCCATAGTGGCTTTAATCAATTAAAAATAACTGTTTGGGCTCTATTTGAAATTAGACTTGCAACTGCAAAGCATATACTTTGATGTATTATATATGTATATCATAGAAGACATGAATTAAAATAATGATTTTAATAATTAATTTATATTTGGGGGGTATTTATACACATTAAAAAGTTCTAACATGTTAAGTAGTTAAGTGCTGGTTGACATATACTGTACAGGGCCAGGGAAGCTGTATGCTAAGCTAACTAGGCTGCTTGATAATTATTGTCTCCAACTGTCACTGTTAGTTTCAAGTAAAAGACAGATATGAAGTGGTGTTGATCTCCTCGTCCACATCATGAAAGCAAACAAACATATGACCAGAAATGTCAAACTATTCCCTTAACATAAAACATTCCCTCTGACTTCATGTCATTTATATTTCATTACATGTGTCTGTGTACATCCAAACAATTTCTGGAGAGATAAGGGAGGGTGTCATCTATACCTTGATGTGCGTTACTATATGTAGTCTTTGTGCATTTTCCATCTTTAGTCAATGTCAGCCAGTCAAATTGCATAAACTTGAGCCAGAGAAATCACAGGTCAATTTCAAACTAGGACACTGTGTGCACCATGAAGATTATGAAATAGTAATTTTTTTTTCGATCTTTTTTTTTTTTTTGTAATGTGAAAACTGTAATGATTTCATCTTTTCAACTGACACGTTTGGTTTTGCAGGGTAATATTTTATAACTCATGTTGTCCATAGGGAAGAGTCTTTGGGGTTTGCAGCTTAATGGTCTGCACTGAGGAGAGAAATCCAACCAGGCGCTCACAGGGAAGGCTGTAAGCGAACAGACAGTCATCAGGATGGATGCAGGCAGGGGAGGCAGATGAATGATAGGAGGGAGAAGTGACTGATAGCTGTCGTCCATATGTGCACAGAAGCCGCCTATAAAAGGAGGAGAGGCTGGGGGCAGATAAAGAGATAAAAGTGAAGACATCAGTAGTGACGGCTGGTGGAAAGGTGTGGGATGGAAGAGTCCAGAATAACAAGTGAGCTTTGTTTGAACAACAAGGATGAATTCAAAGAGTTTATACCCAACATGTGCTACAGTACTAATACATACATACATAGTGTGCAAAATGACAGGAAGAGAGAGATGAATGATGAAACTTTATTACCCTCCATCTCCATACCTCTGTCCATAAACCTGCCTTGATGTAACAAAATGTATTCATGTGCAGATTAAAGCCTACATAAGACCAGAGATTTTAATTCAGATAGTGTCATTGTGGAAGATGAAAGAGTTTTTTTTTTAGTATTATTATTACCATTTTTATTAAAGGCTACAGTCTGCAACTCTCCTCAGCAATCATTCCCCCTCTGTTCTGTACACAAACGTGATGGAACAGCATCACATGACTCTTTCAATCAAAACTGAGGGTGAGATGCCATGTTTGATTTTAAGGGTATTGTCAATCACATTGTATTAACAGTTGTAACCCTAACCCCCTGCTTCGCTCTCACATTATCTCCCTATTGAAACAACCTCCGGAGCTGTGATTGGCCTGTCCACTACATCGCTGCCTCCACTGGGCCTCGGTTGTTTCGCAGTGTGAACTTGTGAAAATCATTTGGCTTCAAAAGGCCAGTTCTGTCCCGTGTCCTGTGTAAATAGTGCATCACAGCAAGGCTGCAGAAATAGCCTTTATTCTGGAGGTTACCTTCGGGCAAACTTCAGAAAGGTATTTTAGAGGAGCAATGAAATTACTGCTCTACTGACGACTCAGAGTCTTAATTAAAAGGCAAATTTCTTGCAACGCTATTGCCTCGGAGATTTTCATTTTCACTGTGTCATGACTTAGGTGATTTTACAGCACTTTTAGCACGCTAATATACAGCTATTAATTTTTACCTTGGCGAGTGCACAGCTTTGTTCTCTGTTGCTTTATTAACAGAGAACTATTGCCATTCTTTTCAAGTCACCAAAAGACTTCAGGCTGTGGCAAAATATGTGTGTGTGTGTGTGTGTGTGTGTGTGTCTCAGTTACTGTACACTGGGTTCGATCAACACTATTATAGTGTTTCACTCCCCTTGTCTCATGCACTTTGCTGTAATTTCTAAGCTGACACCAGCGTCTATAGTCCCACAGAGACTCTTAACAGAGGACAGGCTACAAAATTAGACCCTTAGTGCGCAGGGCTTGATTTATGACACTGGGTGTCTAGTTGCCCAAAACTAAAGATATAAGTCACACAAGAAAGTTCCAGGTCCAAATTTGTGTCCTCTGTATCTGGCCAACAACACAGTTCAAAATCACATGATTGTCCTCAGCAGATGTCAAATATGATTTTTCTGAGTATGTCCAGTTCAATTTTCACAGGAATAACCTTAAAAAAAATCATTTTAGCACCTGTTCTATAGCTTTTGATGACTGTAATTATTGACCCTGAATGACATTATCAGAAAATTGAATTCGTTTTCACTTTTCTTACATTAGTCTTCAGTTCCTGGACAGCACACCTGCTGAGGAGGATTGTGTAACATCCTCAAAACCTCCAGCTACTAAAGGGAATATAAACGATTATGTTCAAAAGCTTTTTCTAAGGTCAATAGTTTATTTTGAATGTTGAACCTTTGTAGCACTTTTTCATTCATAGTGCCTACGTTTTAGAATCATGCAACTCAGCAATGATCCTCAACACATGCCGAGTGAATAGGTCTTTTGCAAGTCTTCAGCTTGACTTTTCAGTACAGCCACTCCTTCGATGGCGAGAACTGCTTGCCATGAATATAAAGTTTCAGATGGTGGAGCTTTAGAGCTGGGGACAGAGAGAACAACCAGCATTCAGTCGTCTTCTAATGAGAACTGGGGATTTGAGGTGAGTTTCAGCTGCCCTTCTGATTTCTTTGTGAAATTGGGGTCTAAACTGCTTTTAAAAATGTTTGGATAAAGGTCTGGCATTCCTTAATGTGTTGTCACAATGTGTTCTCTTTTTCAGGAAGATGTTAAACTTCTTAAATGTGGAGGCAGTTTGATGCCTAATGCCAAGACAAAATAAAAAATACAAAATACACCGCCCCCCAGGAAATCAGTAATGTATGCAGAGCATATGGACATGTGATGGAGTTGAAATGATGCCTTCACTCTGATGTGTTATTTAAAGTTCAAATGGAGAGTTTGATTTATTTACACCCTCTTGTGCACAGTGGCAGACAGGCCATGTGGAGCGGCAGCAGCATGCAGTGTTTTGGCCTGCATGGACCATCAACTTGTCCAGCACTGATATAACCAGAAAGAAAAGATGAACCTCAGGAGGTGCGACTCTTATACCACAGTGTTTACCTCATCTCTGTGTGGTGACATTAAATTAGCCTTTGACAATGGTCAGCAACAACAGGGTGTGATATGATTTCATAATTCAAAAAGTGAAGAGTTGTACTTGGTCAGTTTAGTTATCACTTTCACCAGGAGGTTGAGTTTTAATCCATGTTTATTTTCTAGCAGGATTATGCAAATGTATGGCCAATATGGTCAGGGCCAAGGAAGAACCTATTAATTAAATTATGCAGATCGGATTAATTTACAAGAATTTTTTTTTTTTGTTGTTGTCTGCAGTCTGAGGTCTGTTGTTTGACATGGACATTGGCAGAGCTCTGCAGTCACTGAGCGTCCTTGTCATGTTTACTATTTATGTACAGTTACAGTTTGGAGCAGATTCAGATAATAAACTGCATCTCACGTGTGTACGATTGTTTGGCCTTGGCTGAGGTTTGTACTGTACGCTATTCGTTGACAATATCTACTTAGTTTGTACATGCATAGCCTCTGCTTTGTGTTTTCATAACGTGCGAGATAAAATGGTTACACAATGGTTACATTTATATATGAACACATTTTTCTCATATTCACTCTCTTATTTTTGTGGACATCATGAACATAGTGGTCCAATTCATAATCAACCTGTTAAATCGACAAATTGGGTTTTGCTGACACAATTAGAGTGAACAAAGTAGTTTAAATAGAGAAATAGTTAGATTAAAATTACTTATTTTTCATAAAAGAAATGTGAAGAAATCTCAAACCTGTCAAAATGAAAAAATCTGCAAACAGTGTCACAAACACAAACAAAAGTGATGTCACGAAAGGCCACAGGACCACAATAAAGTTCTCAACTGAACAGACACACACTTTATTCAGAGGGGTATAAATCTGTCTGTAAACTGACTGGACAAAAATATGCTTTTCTCAGTGAACACCAGCATCACAAAGAAGATGTTTGCTCATAATCAGACATATTATAATTTAAGAAAGTAGTATATTACCTGAAGACCACCCCTTTGAGACCACAGTCATGGTATGACCCGTGACATCATTGATCACCAAGGGCATAAAACAGGGAGGTGCTTGACAACCGCTCCCTTTAGCTACTTATCTTGTCTACGATGATTACTGAGATTCAAGGTGAACACAATGAACAAGTTAAGTAGAGTAGGAGTAGAAATTATTCTGTTCAGCCAAAAAATATGCTAATGCATCGCAACAGGTGAGGCTTTTTAAGTATGGGCACTTTGCTACTTTGCTGTTAGCATTAGCTACAGAGAAAAAAAGTTTGGACATGTTGCAGAGTTTCTGGGGTAAACACCACTAACAACCAGACCTCAGGCCAGTATGTTAACTCTTGGTCCTCACAACATTACAAGGCTAGGTTTAGCTTTTATATCTCATGCCTAAGCTACATATACAGTCTATGGTCTGGAAGAGACTGAAACTCTGCCATTAACGTGATGGACCAGGCCGGGGACACAAGGGCCCAATTCCCTCCCTCCTCTCAGGCTCTGAACCCTGACTGACTTCAACAACATCAGCTGTAAGTGACTGAGTGTGAAAGCCTGAAAGGCTCCGGATGCTGTGATAGGAATGGGATAGTACCAGGACCACCAGAGCTGGGACCGTACCGGAAGTGGGACGAGGTCCAGAGCCAGGACCATGCGGCCAGTACCTTGCCGGAACCGGGGCCAGGACCATCCTAACCGGAGCCGGTACAGGTAGCGGTACTAGGACCAGAACCAGGACCACCCGAACCGGAACCGGTACTGGTACCAGGACCACCAGAACCGGAACCGGTACCAGGACCTGGAGCCGTGAGCAGAGACGGAACCGGGATCGGGACCGGGACCAGAACCGGGACTGGAACCCGAACCGGGACCAGAACCGGAACCCGAACCGGGACCAGAACCGGGACCGGAACCCGCACAGGGACCGGAACCCGAACCGGGACCGGGACCGGGACGAGAACCGGGATCGGGACCGGGACCAGAACCGAGACCGGAACCCGAACCGGGACCGGAACCGAGATCGTGACCGGGACCGGGTCCGGAATCGGGACCGGGATCGGGACCGGGACCAGAACCGGG
>OMNW01011552.1:0-12075 GCA_900303245.1 Selene dorsalis | reverse complement strand
AGCTGAAACAGAAAATGGCTCCTGAATGTAAATCTGGGGAGGCAGCAGCAGAGTGTTGCCTCAACTTGGCTGCTTCCCCAACCCCCCTGCTAGACACTCGTGATGGTTTGGCCCGGGGTAGTTAGACAATAAAAACAGAACGCATGGAACAAAACAAATATCAGCAGGCAGGGAGTTCCTCTGGAGACCTAAATAGATTTTTAACAGTCTGCTGTTTTGTTTTTGTTTTTCGTTTTTTTCTCAATAATTTACCAACTCCTTTCCTTATCTGTTGTTTATTTTTAGCTATCTTGTTATTTTTTCAATTTAGAATGTGTGTGTTTATAAGTGAGTCTGTTGTGAATTGGGTGATGATAAAAACTACCGATGGATCAATAGAAATGCCTTGATCAGTAATAACGAATCTTTGTGATAATTGCATACAGCTAAGATGCGATGTTTGGGTGCAGAACACACAATAAAGGTGAGCTGCTGCCTGGAGGAGCAGTCTGTGTGATGTGAACTTGTTTTTCTCCAAAAACACAAAACAAAAATAAAGCGCAGTTGTAAATTTGTCTAGAAAGTGTATATTTTGAGCTTGAGTGAAACAAGTCACTTGAGATTGGGAAATTTATTTGAATAACATTTGGGCTCCCTTGTATTTTTGGCATCATAACCAAAATAAACAAAACCCTTGGGTTTCCAGGAGTTTGTCATCAGAAACATTTAGAGAATTGGGAATTCAGTGTGTCTCATACATCACAGTTAAAAAGCTGCTTCCATTGATTCATTCAGTTTCATGAGTTCAGCCCAAAATAACTATAACTAAAGAGTAAGACAAGTCGTTCTTCCTTCAAAAAGATTAGTAAAATCACTATTATGATTAATTATGCAAAAATCAGTTTTTCCCAATTCTTCCCTATGATTGTAGGGTTGTGGGAGGAGGCGTTACTACACTGTCAAATCTTCATCTATTTGATTTCTAAGTCTCAAGTTAAGAGTGGTGACATCTACAATGTCCTGAACGTCGCTTTAAGCCATTTCACCCTGATAAATGTTGGTTCTGTTGCTCCTCTCTGTTTTGTTGTATCGAAGGGATGGGCTAATTCACCGTGTTTCTGTTGGGATTATAACTGAGGCATTGCTGCTTCTGCCAATAAACGCAGCCAGCCAAATGGCCTTCAACCTAGATATGCTCTTCAGATACAGCCTCATATTTTTTTGTATTTTTGTATTTGTTTACTTGTTTATTCACTCGTCATCATCAGTGTTTGGCCTCTGCAGCTGGATGACATTTATTTAAATAGCAGTGTTTTAGACTAAAAACACCAGGACAAACACTGAGGAAAAACATTTAAAAACATTGCAAAGGAAGAACTTCTTGCTAAAGTTGATTAATGGTGAACTCCACAGAATCCCACTCACATCCCACTCTGAGGTAAGACATGAGTGGATGGATTGAGTGAGTTTTAGTAGAAAACAAGTGGTGAATATGAGCCCTTGTCATTTTTGTTGTTAGCAAACAGTTGTTATTGAGTGTGGTGAGGTTGTAAGACGTTCATAGTGGACAGCTACACGGTCGGGTTAAATATAGCCCAACTTAACTAAACGTTCTGAAAGTACGACTGCTTCACATTCACTGTCTGGAAACAGTCACCGCTCTGGTTGAGAAAAGTAATCGAGTATGTTTTTGAGATATAAGTTAGATTTTCAGTCTACATGCTCATGCCCCACCTTGCTCTCTTTCTCTCTGTTTTGTGCACACGCGTACATGCACACAAAATGGCTTCAGATTGAAGCAGCGCGCTCGTCTTTTTCTGGCCACGCTGGCCTTGTTTTTGTTTGAATCATGTGCCAGTTTTAATGAATATCGTTCAGACTGTTCTTGCTTGTGTTCCCAGTGCGATCCTCTGATTCATAGTTAATAACATGTTGAGCTTGCATCATGCAAAATGAAGAGGCCCACATTGCTTCTCACATTAATACTGAACAAAAACACTCAAAGGAATCTGCAGATGTGCTGCAGAATTCACACTTAGCTTCAATAATGAGTGCAAAGGCAGTAATTAAGTTTTGATAGAAACTGCTTCAAAATGACAATGAAATGACAACTCACGGTCGAAATGATTAAAACTTTGAAATGATAAACTGATAAATATTTAGCTTGATAAATACTTAGCTGTACACTAACCACCACTCCACACTGCAGTGAGCACTTGACCCTGCTCCTGACCTGTCCTGCAAGCTGAAAGAGCATGACTTCACTGGGATCCATCACTGGGCCCCAACCCAGTATTAGCAAAGTGGTATGTTAAAGTGTGCTATGAGGTTGAGAGGTGGGCTACTGGCTGGTTAGTTTCCTATCTGCAGATATGCCTGTCATCATACAGGTCCAAGTGGTTGCCCCTGGCCACGATATGGACCAATAGTGAACTCTGATAACACTGCTGCTAAATATGAGTCTGTGGCGTGTGCATGTGTTTATGTGTGTGTGTATGTGGTACAACAGATAAGAGAAAAAGTGTGTGTGCGTACCTATGTATCTGGAGAGGATGGATCAGTGTGCATTCGTGCGTGTGTGTGTGTGTGTTTAATAGTCTGCTTAGTGTTTCATGGTGGTAAATCGTTCGTTCTGTCTCATCTCACACACCGCTGGACAGCAGAGTCTGCACTACCCTGATAACACAACCATGCACACACACACACACACACACACACACACACACACCACATCACATACAAGCAAAAGCTTACCCTCACACTCTCTTGGACACACACACACTTGCACCAAGGCTATACGAGGCAGTAACTGCAGCCTGTAGAGAATCAGCCAGTCTATTTGTCTGTCTGTCTGTTTACTGCCCTGCCTGTCTATTCCCTGCTGCCAAGGTCAGTGTTGTTGGGAAAAGCCTCTACATCTATGAGCCAGTGAAGCCCTGTGCTGCAGAGTGTTTGGGGTTATGCACATATAATGTAAAGGCTAAAACATTGCTGACCTACTTAAGTCCCATAAAGGCTGTTATTTCCCTCACCTGGCATTCTGTGCATTTAGCCAAGAAAAAACACAAGAACGTGATATAAATATGTGTCACAAAGCTCTTAACACAAAGGTACAGACATAATATAAACAACTGAAGCCAATAAAACAGACAGCACACAAAAGTAGATATTAAATAAAATGTAATTGCCAGTGAATTAATCAATACAAATGTGTTAGCGTTAGGTTAGTGATTTACAGGAAGGTAATGCACCTGTAAGACAACCTGAAGAGCCAGCTGATATGATATAAAATAATTCTTGATAGATATTTCTGACTGTGAAAAACAAAAGTGGACAAGTGCACTGGCATAAAAGTTTTTCATTCTAGGTTTTATTAGAAATGGCATGAAGACGCGGTTTGACATTTACACCAATTCAACTAAACAGAGAAAGAATGAGGCTGTCTGTTTGCTGTTGCACTCTTTTCTGTTAACAAATGTTTGTATCGACTCATGTAAGGAAGTCTTTACTGAAATACTAACTACATCTAAGTGGACAACTCAGACAACTTGTGAGGGCTGGAGCAGGGGCAGGGGCAGGGAGGAAGACTGATAAAGAGATAATAATGGAAATATGAGGGCATGGGAAGAGAAGAAAGAAAGAAAAATTGGGAGGGGAGTGGAGGGCAGGGAAAGATAAGAGAAGAGGAAGATGGGAATGATAAAAAGAAAGGTGGAGATAGAGTTGGAGATGACGATGGATAGAAGAAGAAAATGGAGGCCGGGGCTGATGAGAGAGGGACCGATAGGTGAACAGAGGGAGAAAGAGAAAGCAATCAAATCTCTCCAACTCTGAGGTTATTAAGCTTCTGAACTCACAAAGAGTAGTAAAAGATGGGAATGAAATGTGTGTGTGTGTGTGTGTGTGTACGAGAGAGAGAGGTTTGTGTATAATGGAAGGTTAATACTGCTTGCTCTTAATGGTAATTTTGGCCTGTCACTCTTCTAAAGGCCATCGCTGTGGGCCATCGGCCAGCCACACACACCCACCAGCACACTGCAAATGTCACCATTATTGCAGTGGGCCTGTGCATGACTGTGTGTGTGTTCATGTTGAATTTCTTTGCTGTTTTCTTCCAGATCAGTCCTATTTTCTCGTTTTTTATTTTTTTCTGTGCCTCCATCTCCTTCTTTGTCCTTAACATTCACACTCCCCTCTTCCTGCTCCTCCTCCTCCTCTCTCTGTATTGACTAGTCAGGCTGTAAATATTTACATGTACTGAAACCCCGTCGATCGATCTCTGTCCATTTCTGTCTCACACTGACAGCGATCAGTTACGCTCCCAGCTTGCTCAGTAATTGGCTCTTTTTTTTTCCAGCCATTGTTCATTATTTATATTATCTGTGTCTCCAAGAACCATAGCACCACTTTTAACATTTCTTTTAAGTAACTGACAGCCAAGATTGTCTCTCATGTGTAGAAAATGTTTTATCACCATGGGGCTGAGCTAAGCCATTGATAATGCATGGGAATGTGCTTGTCAGAGGAGAATTCTGTTTTTCTCTCTGGAAAATGTTGTTGTTTTAGGGTATTTTTGGAAGCCCGTGGTTTCTGCAGAAAATGTATGTTACAGAGATGTTTTGGATGTCTCTCTTCCGACTCAAAATATATATCTTTGGCATTTTATGAGGCATTTTTCATTTCTCTGGTCCCAGATAATAAAAATATTCACATGGCAGACTTCAGTCTGGAGGTTTTGTTCCCTCTAGCCCACTTGATTTTGTTCCATTTATCATTTATCATAGAGCCTTGCCATGTGTCACAAACCTTGAACACACAAATAAAACATTTAAACCGGTGCATATGGGGTCTTACTTTGACTGCGTGTTGCAAGGTCTGTGGGTCTCCTTAAAAGAAGCCGTGTTTCTTGAGGCTTGGCTCAAGCATGATGTTCTATTTTAGTTTGTATTCAAGACACTCCCACATAACTGTCATGATATACAGCATCATCAGACTTTTAGTAGAAACATTTTAATCAAAAAAGTGAGTCTTATAGAATATGTTCCTGCATAATCAGTGTTTATAGATTAATTTTCCGCAGACAGAAGTGAGTATTATGAGGTTATTCCATATAGACAATAGTGAATAAGGCTAATGAGGACTTGATCAGTTATTTGGTGAATTATAGTCAGTCAGTTAATTGGTTAGAGAATAATCGGTGTGTGCAGCCAGACTGGTGTTTCTTCAGGTTGACAAAATAAGATATCAATAAGATGTAAGTCATAATAAAATCTGACCTTCCTCATGATCTCATATTGTTAAAAAAATAGTTGTAGATAATCACCATGTCAGTGATCAGTTTGTTGATCTGATCTAAATCATGATAACAGGATGATGGTTTGTCTTCTTTACATTGGCAGAATATAATTAACAGGTTAATTTACTTTCAAGTAACTTTAAGTTAAGTAGGCCTATTTTATGTTGCTACCTTGATGAGTGTGTTGCCACGACAACAAAGGTCTGATATACCTGCTGCTGGTACACTCCTAGATTAGGGACAAACACCTTATGTGTATGTTGAGGTTGGTTGAGGAGACTTGTTGGGAGGAAGTAAAGTGGAGTGAAGTAAGTGAAATAGAGAAGTAGATTCACTCCATTTGTTTTATTGATATGGGAGCAAACCTCATTGTGTGGACTCCATATACTGAATTTTCTGCTTGGCCCACAACTTGTGCAGCAGTGTGTGTTTATGATGTGCATTTCTGTCTTTTCTAATGGCCTATTTGTTAAGCCACTATGTCAAGAACATTACCGATTTGTGTTTTATTCTGGAAGGCCACTGAACTGTTTATGAAGAACTATGAAAAGGCTCCAAGACAAACAATGAAAAGTACATAACGTTGGACCCTTTACATGTCTCCTGACTCCTATGTCTCTGCTGACAACTTTAAAGTTTGCAGTTTATGTTGTTAAATAGTCATGAAAGCAGCGGCTTATAAAAGCCAAAGGAATGCATGGAGGTTATGTAGCCTGATGTGTTGTGTGGCATGCGGGGTAATGTTTCCTGACAATGACTCTCTGTAGACTTAGACAGCCTCCAACTGACTGAATAGGAATTAGACTCCATTCACCACCACGCCCAAAAGGTCTGACCCCTGTGTGTGTGTGTGTGTGTGAGTGAAAGACCAGTGGTCACAGAGGGCAGAGTATTGTATTGTCCTCTGGGAGATCAATGACATTCCCCTCCTTTGAGTCCACAGATTATGTGTCTGTCAGCCTGCCTGTCTGAAAGTCTGTCCGTCTCACTGTCTCTCCACAGACTGAGCTTTCTCTGTCCTTCTGTTTTTCTGCTTCTCTGCTTTTCGAGCTCAGTAGTTGTCCTCCTATGTACATCACTTAGAGCACGGCTACTTCCAGACCACTTGCTGGTTTCGAAAACATACAGAAGAACATAATTGACATAGATACAAAAGCTGAATGAATGTATGTGATATGTTTATAAGATGGGGGCTCTATTGTATCTGAATGTGCAAATGCTTGTCTGCTGTGTGGTGCTCCTGTTTGATTTTTATTGTCTCTGAATTACAGGTGCTCCATCTGACGTTGGCCAAGTTGCACCGCGCTGAAAGTTTCCCCTTGTGACTCTATGATAATGAAAAAACAGACAAACCTGGCTTCACCCCGATCGAATGCATCCATTGAAAGTCAGACAGGACTAAACCTACATCTTCCATTTTACGGGGCAAAGTGTCATGGGCTAGAGAGATCTAAAGTGATTATTTTGGCTTTATTTCCTTCTGAGATGTTACGTTTTTGCTGGCACAGGTTCAGTGAATGATGGTAAAAGTTATTGACATGGGTGCTAAAAGACAGAAGAGTGGTTATGACCCCTGCTTCTGCAACCACATGTGTTCTCTTTTTGCCCCGAGGATCAAATCCCTCTTGCCCACCCCTTCCTCTCTCTTTCTGTCTAAGTAAAGAACAAAAATACTAATAACAACAAAACACCCTTACAAATGGTAGATTAAAAAGCTGGCAGAGACATGATCTTCAGATATATTTCTGTTTTTCACATTCTGAATTTAATTGTAATGAACATATAGTAATTGATACAGACATTTTGTTTACGTCTAAACATTCACGCCATCATAAAAATAGAAAGTACATACTACCACATTTCACGATAATCCGGTTCAAGCAAGGCCAAGACCAAGCTCCTCTCTTCTTTTCCTGATAGACAAGCAGCTGTCAGTCATATTTAATGTGCATTTGTGTGTATTGGATGTGTGTGCAGATGTGTATCTTTGTCTTTACGGAGGCGTCTGATTTAATTCAAGCAGCAGCCTCTGATAAAAGATGCACTGTAGAGCAGGAGAAGTCTGTTTTGGCATGGAGGTGGAGAAGACAGTGAAAATACTCAGTCGGCTACAACTGCTGCTGCAAAAAAAAACATTCATCTAATTTCCATTTCATTAACAGAGTGACATGGGAGTACTGCAGGCAACACACATACTTGAAGTGGTTTTTAATGGCAGTGGAAAACCTACCAGTCATATCTGTTTGTGGCCTTCACTTACATTTTAAGGCAGGTGAACGCTGTGTGATTTTGGACTGTCCCTAGTGAGAGATAAAGAAATATGGCGACGTCTTTGGTCTCGGCTCACACTGCAAGTTCAGAGGTGGCTGTTTTCAAGGTCTTGTGACCAAAGATAGCCTGGGACTGTTTGACCTGCAATCATTAACCAACCAATATGAATACAGCATGAAATGACAGCTACATCATGTTTATGCATGAAAAAAAATGTACTTATCTCAAGCTCTCTTCGCCAGAGGCAGCTTGACAGAGCTCAGTTCTTGCTTGTCTTCATTGGTCACCAGTGTACCACAGATAGATGACACATGCTGATGAAACTCTATTTTCATATATTGATTTGTGTCTTGAGCAAAGATTCAGGTGTTCAAACAGTCTGCAGACATCTGAGCTGTACTCGATTTGATGAGATCCATTTCACCGTGTGTCGTCTGTAATAAAACATCAGATTGCTGAAATCCCACAGTCTGTAGGCACTTATAGACTCAAATTGGAGATGAACATTAAAATTAAGAGCAGTTTCAATTGGTTTTAGAGCTGATTTCATCTTTCTGTCTCTAGTGTTCTTGGATTCAGAATAAAAACATCCTCACCTTTTACCTTTTGGTAATGAAAGAGTGTCTCTGGCCTCTTATAAAGGTCATTTCATGGTCTCTCGTTTTTAATTGACACCACTGTGAAGAAACAGGGGAAAGACAAGGCACGAGAGAGACAGTGAGAGAGAGATAATAGTGAAAGAGATTAAATGTGATGTGCTCAAATAGATGTTGATCTTTAATGACGTGTTGCAATGAAATCATCCACAGAATGGTTTAATGGCAATGGTGCAACTACATCTACAACAGTTCACTCCTCCATGTGTGGGAATGGATGCTGTACACCTAAATGGTTAGGTTAACATTACAACTTTAGCAAATATTTTTTTTGACTCCTCCAGTTGTTTTTACCACTGCACCATCCGCGAGGGGAAAATGATCTACCAATGTCAGAACAAGGTTGTCCACATTTGCAAAGATAAATGTGCAATATGGCCATTTTCTCACAACTTTGGAGGCTGGAAGCAAATTCTTTCTTTCCTTTTAAATAAATCAATGATAAAGATTTTAAAAAATATTTTGGCAGCAAAAATAGATATAAGTAATGGCTGAATATCCAAGGCTTGATATAAGCTATTCTTCTGTGCCGTAGACCTTGACTTTTGTTGACAAACTATTAAAACCACATCAACGTGTCTTGCTGCCAAAAATATTCACAATGGCACCTAATATGCAGCTGAAGTATTCTCCAACAAATGCACGATTTGTTGAGCGATATTTACTAAAACAAACAAATGCCACAGTCATTAAGCCTCTTTTAAAATTAAATCTTATATTTGTGACCTGCATCTCTGGGTTTTGTTGCGAATAAGATGCATGTTGAATATCTCAAACGTTATTCTTTAGGTGTCAACAGTCAAAGTTTATTCTACTGATATTATGGATGGATTATATGCACATGTGAGACAAAAGCAGGATGGAGAGATGTAGGCTGAAATAGAGAGGAAAGGGAAGGGGAAAAGATGGAGAATGAAATTGAGGAGAAGTTGAGAAGGAGGAGAAGGAGGAAGGAGAGAAGGCATCTCCACAGCTGGTGCTACTCTCAGCCAGAGGCTTCCAGAAAAACACACAAAGTAGCCTTCACTATGCACATGTGCACATGTAACACACACACACATGCACACACACATTAGCCTGTTTTCCACACAAACACACGCAGGTGGGACCAAGAAGTGTTGTGTGCCAATTTGTTGTGCCCCTGGTCCCCTCTCAGGAGACTCACAGACAGGCATCCAGCCATGCCAAGACTGGCACTGGTCCCGCTAACACACACACACACGCACACCCACACACGCACACACTCGCACAAACACACACACACACACCCCTCTACTCTTACCACACTGTGGCTGCAGGCACTGTAGTATCCGGATTTTGTGTGTGTGTGCCTGCATTTGTGTGTTTGCCTCCACTTCCCTCCTCTTCCATAGACCACAAGAGACAAATGCTGAAGAATTGGGAGCATGTGAAAGACACCACAGCCATTTTCACACATGGAGGATGGAACATCGCTCACTTGAAATATCTGCGTAAGGTTGCAGTTCACACTTAAGTTTCTCATCCCGTCCATTTGGCCTCTTTTCACACATCCATGCTGTGGATGGAGTAGATTTCTCCGCGCCTGTCCGTGGTGGCAGTACTGCCGGAGAGCTGCAGTGAGGCGGATAGTAATGACATGCAGGAGGAAGATGCCTCAGTTCTGCCACATGTTGCCTCAGGGATGAATTTTAGAAATCATTTAGCATTTGAATGACTGTTTATCTCCTGCCTTCGTCAGTTTTGAGTGCAGGCTCATCCTTATTTCAGTAAATGGCCACTGAGACAGAAAACAAGCCTGCGTTAGAAACATGATGATGATCTTCTGGTTAAATGGTACAACTATGGCACTCACATTACGACGAGTAATCGACCAGAAATATGTGCTTATTATTTAGATTTTTGCTGCGCTTGACAGATCTTCTGAGGATTAACACACATTTGGCAGATTATTTCTTCATGTTCCAACCACTGGTTCAGCTCCACACTTTGGAAAACATCACCATTTTCTCCTTCGAGGACACTCCAACCTCAAGATGTAGTTTGCTGACCCAACAAGACAGTTTCTTTTTTTTTTTTTCTTTTTTTTGCTGCTCACGTCTAATTTCTAAAACAAAAAACCATGAGTCCTTCTATTCTGGTCGGTTCTTTCTCACTGTGCTCTGAGCTGCTAATGTCATTGTCACTGTCCTCTGGGCCAATTATGCAGCGTGTATTGTCTGATTGGACTGCATATTGTTTCAGCAATCAGTTCCTCTGTGTGAATGTATGTGTAAGGGATTGTGTCTACGTGAGCAAGTGTGTATGTGTCTTAATTCATTATCTGATGCGATAAGTATCTTTGCAGAGGAGGGTGGAGAGGATAGCATAAATTGAAAGATAAAACGGAAAGAAAGAAAGGCCTGACTTCTGTCTTTCTGTCTTTTCAGGGGCCCAGTCTGGCTCTAATCAGAGAGACACAGGGCCGACTGCACTCAATTATTCACTCATTAGTCAGCAAACAGGAGAGGCCACAGAAAGCTGTGTTCTCTGCATGCCACTCTTCACACGGTACATCCCTCTCTTTGTCTTTTCACTGGTCTGTCACTTTTCAGACATCCACTGCACTTGTTACGTCTTCTCGCCTTAGTTTCCAGAGCGTTGCTTCAGATCGGGAGCCTCAGCAGTTTTAAATGTCAAGCTGTAATGGATATTAGATGACACTGTATAAGCTGTGAGAGAAAAACCGGGTCTGTGTTTTTATTTGTTTGTCCGTTTTGTTTTGTTTTGTTTCTGTTTTCGCCCAGACGCCATCACAATTCTTTGAGGGAATATAGTAAGACAGTGCTGCCCTCAGCAAGAACAGGATTGGCAACTCTGATAAAATCAATGTCTATAACACAGTGGGCCGAAAGGGAGCAAAGGAAAAAAAAATACTGTTGGTCATAATGGTTGGCTAAATTGCCCATCTACTTTGGCTCCAAATGTTGTCTGGGTGCAGTAGCCTTGACTTATACCGCCTGTGGAGATTGTTGCTATTAAGTTGGCACTCCTTATAAGCCTGCCACTCATTTCTCTGGCATGGTTTACCAAACCCCATAGAAATCAAATTCAGTTGAAGGAGTGCTGAGCTCTCTGCAGCTCGGACTGTCAAACGGTGGGCCTGCAAAAATGTGTCAGTGCTCTGATTTGCTGTTGTTGTTGTTGTTGTTGTTGTTGTTGTCGTTTTGCAGTTATTTATTTATTTGATCTTTAAACTGCCAGAGATGCATTCAGAGACACAGAGGCCAAAGCCAAGAGCCACATTATTCTTTGTTTTCTGGTGGGTTTTTACTTTATGAACTTAGACGGCGTTAACATGATGGTGGATATATTTTAATTTGCCACACCGTGTATCCTCTTCCATATTGAAATACCTAAGTAGAACAACAGGTACACCTGTCACCTCTCTGCTGCCACTATCCAGTAAAGGTTACTTAAAAAAGTTGTCCTTGCTATGGCTAAGTTTTGCAAATATAAAAAGCTTAGTGGAACAGGTTAATAGAGGTGTCTCCAGCATGGCTGACTGGTCATATCCAGTTCTCTTCATACATCCATGAGAAGCAATGGGAAAAAGGTTGTGTGAGGAATGAAGGAGGAAATACCACAGCTGCACCTTGTACTTTACAGCTATTTACAAACTGACTTTTTTTTCATAAAGAGACGATGGGGTTTGTCAAAAGGGGTGTTTGGAAAACTAGTTTTTTATGATTACAACCCAGCACTCATCAGTTTAAGATTTGCATATAAGGTGGTGCAGTTGATCAAATATTCATTATGTACCTTCTAGTTTTAAAAAAGAGAAAAGAAAAGAAAATGTAGGTATGGTTGTTTTGTTATGCTAGTAGTTGTTAAATGTGTGAACTGTGGTCCTTA
>OMNW01011551.1:3638-16857 GCA_900303245.1 Selene dorsalis | reverse complement strand
AACACACACTTTGTTCTCTACTTTTTATCTCCCCTCCCTGAACTCTGCTCTGTTTATATGAAGAGAGTAGGGAATGGCATTTTAGAGGTTTAAAGTGGTAAACAAAGCCAACAAGTGCAAGTTCACACAGACAAAGACACAGACACACTTTTTAAGCGAAAACCACTTAGATTTAGGTTATGTGATTTTCTAGTTTTCATTTAAGTGTTAAGATTACAGCGATGACATGATAAAAGTAGATGCAAAAAGCAACACCGGCACATATGTTTCTGTTTGTGCATGTATGATCAAACACAAATTGTAAATGGCTTTTTAAGAGCTTTCATTTTATTCCACTGACTTTCAGCTGAGAAAATGTTTTTCTCAGTGGTGGAAAGCGACAAGGTGCTGTTCTGATCTTCATGTACTTGATTATTTCCATTTCGTGCTACATAATTTTTCTAATTTACAACATTAATGATGCAAATTGTACATTAAAAACCAAACACACTTAAAGGTGGGGTTGGAGATCTATTTCTGGAGCACTTTTAACTGAACTGCTTGAAATCTTCTTCACACCCTGATTGCAACTAATTAATTTAATGCTTTTTCACAAAAATGAAAAAAAAAACAAAAAACAGTCACCTGTGGGATGTACAGTCGTGGAAAAACACCATCCAATGATCTTGAACACCACATTCAATCAAACTGCCATGCGTCAATCAAACTGCCAACTCTGTCCCTCCCGCCATCCTCTGTGTGTGTCGCTCTCGTTGGGATTACATTAGGTCGTCCCATGAAGGCGATACCTCCAAAATGTGGCCTGCTCAGAGCCTCCTCTCTTCTAATTGGCTGACTGACTTGTTGTTACAAGAGCTGGAAAGAGAAGCCTGAGAGAGGAGATGTAAAACTACATTGAGATGCTTTTGGTACTAAAATTCACAAATATCTTGTTGTGGCCTCTTGTCAGGTTTCAGATGTGTATGGATGATAAACCCTCTAAACTGGTAAATGTTCACTTTTCAAAGACATTTGAAGGTCTGACTCCTTATGTTGGGAACCACTGGACTTAAACATGTAACTGCATATAAAGCAGTCAAAAATAATTTACTTACAATGAAGCATGCTCCCCTAAGAAAATAAAGTGAGTACCTCTGCCAGCACTGGTCCTGATAAGTGGTTGGAGCAAAAATGGGAAAAATAGCACATGACTGAACATGTTTGAACCACAGGTGTTCATTATGAGGAAAATGTGAAAATATACACAATCAGCTGTGAACACATTCACAAATGAAAGACTTGAAAATGAACAAATGTCTGAGCCAGTCACTGTGTCCAGTTGCTTTGGGAATTGTAGAAAAAATAGAAGTTCAAAATGCCACAAAAAAAAATCAAATCTTTGACATTTAACACCATTAAAAATATAAATAAACACAGAAAAAAAGACTATACAGGCTGCAACTGGGCACCATGCAGCACAGCAGGGTCCCTCAGGACACCAGCAAACAGAGTTGGCACTGAAGACTTGATTTGTGAGGTGAACTAAACAGTTTCTAGCATTATCCTAGAGTAATGGGACTCTGTCACATGCTTAATACTTTTTTGATGAAATCGTTACCTGTCTCATGCATTTTTGATTTGTTGATTTTGCCAGATCAATGTTACAGGAGACAACAAGCATAGCACAGAATTTTAATTTCACTGACGTATCAATGTCAAACTAACTTAACTTTTTGTCCTTCTATATAATCAAAGGCCCTATATTGTGTAGAAACTGAGATTTCTACTTCTTTTTCGTCTCAAAGGCAGGTTTTGGTTCTCGCTGAACTTTTACTGTGAAAATGTTGGATGAAACTGAGCCTTGAAATAAGCTGTCAGGGCTTTTGTAACCTTGTGTTGTCAAGACAAAGCAGTCATCACCCACAGTCATGCTCCCAACATAGCAGACCTGGACACGCTCCTTCAGAAAGGAGATATAAAACTTCACTGGTTGTTTTTGGTTTTTAGTTCTTAAAACCACAATTATAGTTTCTTATTGAGCAACAAAATGCACTCAAAGTGTACAACCTGATATTCATGATATTATCTGATCAGGAATTTGAACATTTTCTTCAGTTTTTCTGCAAAAACAATACATTCCTGGACATCCTTGTCTCATTTATTGATTAATAGGATTCATGCATAAAAGGCTCAATGTCCCAGTTCTAAATGGGAGGACAAAATACACAGAAAATTCCAAAAATGGTCCATCCCATTGCACACGCGCATGGATCCGCTGTTTCTGTAACCTCCAAGTATTTTTACACAGGAGGCACAACAGCACACATCATCACTGCCGGAGCTTCCGAAATTGTTATGGAAATGAAGCAAGGTACTGTGCACTGTGAAACTTTTTCTATGATATCAGCACAAAATGCACTAGAGACAGCGCTTTTTCTAAGAAAAATAAATAAATAAACAAACCCCATTTTACTCCTCCCCAAAATCACAAGATTGAGAAAGAGCGGGCAGTAGAGGTGTCTGCTGCTCTGTTGGAGTGGTGATGAGATGATTCTGTTGACGCCGGCCAGCGCACCCCAGCACAATCCCTCATATCTTATTTTAGCAGGTGCTCCCAGGCTGGGGCACGAGGCTCTGCTTTGTATATCCCTGCAAGGCATCGTGTTTGCTGCATGATGAAGGGTGGAAGATGCTCAGGGCCAGCGAGGCTCATCCTTCTCCCAAGGGAGAGGAGTGAATAGCAGGCCATACTTGCTGCCCAGGCCTGCCTGGCTTCCCCTGGGAAAGATTCGAGAGGGGTATAGACGTAGTGGAGGAGAGGCATGCAGAGCTATTTATAGAGCAGGTAAAGAGGAGAGGAGAGGTGAGGAAAGAAAGGGAGGAGGGAGGTGGGGGTGAGAATGAAGAAGGGGAGTTGAAATCAAGAAGAAGAGAGACAGAAGAGGCTAAAAGCAGATGACAGCATGATACCTGCAGCCGATAGCGTCCACAGAGATCTGGGCTGACGTTGTCTGCAACACTTGCTGAACGGAACAGAGCCCCGGACTTTTAACATGTCCTGCCAGTGCCAAAACTAACACAGTATGCTTCAACTTATTGATTTATGGTTGAGAAAGTTCACGCAGAGGTTAGCTGTGCTGAACTGGAGCAGAGAGAATAGTGGAGTCAAGATGACAGTGATATTTTATCAATACAGACTCGACTTGTAGCCCAGAGATTTTTGTGATGTTTCTGTACCAGCCCAGTTCTTACTCTCTGCCTTCCTCTTTAATAAATAAAATTACTTTTATTCTTTATTTATTTTCCCAGTCTCTGCTCCACCCGTAGGCCCAGGCGCTGTCAGCTTGCTTCAGACCCGCTGCAGCATGTATGTCTCTATTTCACACTGATGCCCTTTAATCATTTTCATCATTTCACTGGGCTGACATTTTACATAAAGAGCTCTTATCATTCCTGGCTTACGGTTAATGATGAAGGCTGATAATTACTGTCAGTCTGTGTGTCTAACGTGCCGTGGTCGCATCAATATCTCAGTTCTAGAGCGTGCGTGCTTAAAAAGAGAAAAGAATCTGCAACATCTAAAGCTGAAAAACATTTCAAAGTGGGCCACATACTGTACTCTACCATACGGGGGAATGATGCCGTGAAGAAATTCCAGTAACGTATTAAATGTGTGTTGCACTCGCGTGTTTAAAAATGTAGTTTCTTACCACCCTGAGAGTGCCACAAGAAAAAAAAGAAATACAACTGATGTCTTATGAAGGTTATTATAGAGTATTGTTCCCCTTTTACAACTCTTGGCCCACTGAAAAAATTTCAGCCCACATCTAACCCCATAACAACACACAAGCCAAATAATATGATTTCATATCACTTATTATTTTAATGATAGCAATCAAACCATCAGGACTGAACTAAAAGCAGGGGAAGCTCGTTTTCTTTTTTGTTTGACAGATCAATTCACCATCTGTCTTTTGACTCTCTTTCTTTCTTTACTCTCCTTCTTGCCAACTACCTATCCATTTTGATACTACAGTTTCTGCCATGGATGTGATCTTTAAGTGCACAATTAAAGAGACAGCAAGCTAGTACAGAATGTAGTCTGGTGGCAAAGTGCTCCATCGAGTTTCTTGTATCTGTCTGTTAAAGGTCCTTTATAGTACAAAGGTAAATGATAATGTCTTATTTGATTTTAAAGCAGATCTAGGCTCTGTATCCTGTAAGTATCAAAGCTTCAGTCCACAGAGAAATGCACGTGCAGCCTGTTTTCAGAAACTGAGCCTTGAAACAAGCTGTCAGGATTTCTGTAACTTTGTGATGTCACACCAAAGTCTTCACTGCTTCACCCGTAATCCTAGCCCCGCCCACCTGGACCCACCATCCAACTTCACAGGATTTGGTTTGGTGTTTACTTGAAATTTTATATCTTTATTCCTTCTGTCAAAAAACTCACCGACCTGCAGAGCTCCAGAGAGAAGCCTGACAGAGGAAAGGTTAAACTACACTGAGGTGGTTTTTGGATCTTAAAAGGACAAATATCTCTTCTTATGGATTGACATCCCTCAAGTGACAACTTTTTCTTGTATTGAAGAAATATTTGAGCCGACCCAGTTTAGAGAGATGTGTACTTTGTCCACCTCTGATCGCCACCAACAGCTGCTCACATTTCATCTTTTTGAACAAGGATCACTTGAGCTAATAGAAAATGTTAGCGTGAAGCACAGTGTCATGTCCCTGTACACTCTTAGTAAATGTTCCGATTAGGGCTGTCAAAGTTACGCATGCGATTAATCTGGAAACAAAAACACGTAAAAAAAAAAAAAAAAATTTAAGTGATTGAATTGTAAACAGTTCCTATGACGGACGGTGTCCTGTCAGATGTATGGCAGCTTCAGGAGGAAAAAGTTCTCCATTCCCAAACAAAAAAGAAAAAAGTTTTTCATTCACATTTTCACATCGATAAAATTGCATCCTTAAATTCTAATGGATTAACTGTTGGTACATAAATTGCACCCTTCAATACTTCATAAGGAAGAATAGAAGTAAGTACAAGTAATATTAGTGTATATAATATTTGGATTTTAATTGCGATTAATCACAGAATTGTAATGTGATTAATCAAGTTCATTTTTTTAATCGTTTGACAGCCCTAATTCCGATACATGCCATGTTCCTGTGTGTGTGTGTGTGTGTATGTGTGTGTCAGGCTCAGTCAGGGCAAAGTTCTGATGCCATACGCTTGAATGAGCGCCGTCACACAGTCACCACTGACTTTCAGCGTTATTAGCAACAACTAAAATAGCACAAAGATAGAAACATCAGCAAGAGGAAGTGAGGTGCATGACTCAGTATCAAAGATAAAACATTCTAACACCTAATGTGATGACATGCTGCTGTATTAATGTGTTTGTTTTCCACACAGAGTGATGTGTCGGGGTGTGGAAAGTTGCAGCACTGTCATCACAGCAAAGAGGAGTCATCCGCACTGTCTCAGCTCCGGAGACTTTAAGGGATACACAGGCTTTGTTGTTAATCTAGTTCAAGTGCGAGTAAATGAATGAATTTAGCTTCATGCATTTAAAAGGGCTGGTTATGAACAGAAGACAGAAGATGACAGAGAACAGAGAGGGGAGTGAAGGAGCTTTTGGACTCCCTGCTTTGGCTGTGTTTGTGGGTTAGATGCTGCTGAATCGTCCCATTAAACACCACTGGAACAGATGTCTTTAAGATCTTCTTGTGTCCTTTTTTTTCTGGGCTCAACTTGTGCAGTTTGGATAATATCTATTTATTTTGTTGTTGTTGTTGTTGTTTTCTAGCAACTCTATACAATCAGCCACAATATACATGGTTGCCCATAAAGTTGGAATAATTTTGTTTTCAGACACATTCCTCTTTTTATTCCTATTATAAAGGTCAATTGTGGTTTAATTTTTTACAGTGATATGTTTGGAAGAGACTGATCATTAGGGTTTTGAGATAGACATACACTTAATCTACCGAGAATAATCACATTGTTTAACATTTTTACAAGTGGTAAAAATACAAATATGGCCCAGTGGTTCAGCAGTCTAGAGATAAGTGTCCTTCTTTGACAGCCAGCTTCTCTAACCTCTGTCAGGTGTTTTGACTCTAAGATATTTTAACGCCGAAGTATATAGAAATGCTCTTCTTGTCTTAGCCTGTGCTCTGAATACGAGATGATGAATTTGCTGTAAAATGTTGATAGTACAGTGTAAAAGTCAGCGGGTCAGGACAGGCAAAGGTTCTTGTTAGGCTTCATTTACCACACAGTCCTGTCCTCCAAACAAGGAGAGGGTGTTTTTAACACTGCCATCCCCCCCAACACACACACTTTTTTTTAACACTAAATGCTGTGGTTACTTCAGCAAGAGGTAACTCACAGGCTAGGCGCTGATGCAAGACATTGAAATAGACTTTTACAAACCTTTTTCCAAAATACCCTTCATTTCATTTATTCACTTCCTCCCCTTCTCCTCCTTTTCTCTTTCTCCACCATTCTCTGTGTGCAAGTTAGACATTGTAAACGCTTGTCTTCCCTTTAGACTAATGCTTCACATACACCAGACATTAATATCATAGCCACACACATAACTCAGTTAGGAAGAGCTTGTGTGTGAGGGAGAGCAAGCATATGTATACATGCAGTTGCTGTGTGCTTGTGTGCATTTATTTGTGTGTTGTGTATGCACATGTGTCTGGATTTTCATCAGATGAGAGATGAGTTATCTGCCCTGCAACCCCTCCCCGCCACATATTAATTACATCAGGCCTGTGATATATGGACTGATTACTGTGTGTAAAGCACATTATTTCCTTTTGGAAACAGGCTGAACGAGAGATCCATCAGCCCACATCACGGTCGGTTTGGGTCCCACTACATCATACATGAACATCCAGCTCACCTACTGCAATTACAGCAGGAATCTCAACTCCTGCACATTGTTTGAAATCTATTCTTTCCACACTGGAAAAATGACAGCATCAGATGTTAAAAACCTGAAACAGCTTGTGTTTGGTTTCACCTGACAAGGACCTCTTCTCTCAGAGCAGGAGGAGAACCTCTTAACCTCTTAGTGAGGTTAGTGTTGGGCCAACAAAGACACCGACTGAGCAGCAGTGGCAGAGAAAAGCTGTTTCACCGAGGGCCAACACCACTGTTGACATTTTGCTAGCACACAAGCAGTCGCATGAATCATGCCCAGGCTGTTTTCTCTTCAGTTTCATGTCTCACCTAATCACACCTACTCTTTCATTGACTGCCTGAAGCAGCAGTGTCTGTCAAATGTCCAAAACAAGTGTTACAGGCAAACAATTACCAACAATTAACCAATATGTGACATTGTTATTTAAGTGAGACTATATATAACAAGGGAAACGACTGTGGTCAAATTGCAAATTTTTGGTTCAGGAGGTAGAGTGGGTCACCCAACGGTCAGAAAGCTGGAGGTTTGAACCCCAGCTACTATAGTGCATCCACTATCCGTGGCAGTGTGCTATGTGCCGTCCACATATATTTATATAAATTTGAATTTCCCAAAACTGACTGCGGCAAGCAGGAAACAACCAATATGTTTCATGGTGATCACACAGCCTCTTTACCTTTAAAAATAATTTTATAATTATTGAAATGTTCTCATTCATTTAAGTGTGACCATGATACAAGGGAAAAAAAGCCAGTTCATTAGAAAAATTGCGTAGTTTGTCTTTATAGTTGTTTCTGAGCAGATAGCTGCTTACAGGAAAAATATGAGAGTATGAACCTAAATTAAACTCACAAGATTGTTGTGGGCAGAAATAAAAGTGATGAATTTCAGCAGATAAAAATACATGTACATAAATAACATAAAGATGCACAATGTTGGCACCGCATATTTGCTAAAACTCTTCAAATATGAAGGAAATTATTGCATATTAGAAACAGGGGATCAAGGGTATAGACTAGGGATGGGTGAGTACCGATACCAGGTATTGGCCCCCCCTGGCCTGTGCTCAGCATATCAATAAACGCAGATGAAGTTATTATAGCCCAAAAGTTTAACACCACCATCTCTTTTTTGTGTATAATCTCCTCCAATCAAGAGTGAGTACTCGTACTCGGTCTGGAAAAAAGTGGTATCGAACATCTCTAGTATAGACTCCAGTAATGAAGGCCATCCTTTAATGCTACTGCTTGGAGACCAAGAGATCCAAGTTTAAATGCAATCCTCCGCCAACAGTCTGTCCCATTTAGCCATGACCACTCTTCTCTGGAGGTACCTTCAATTACCTAAACTTAACAAAATGTCAGTAACAGAGGTGGCAGATGAGAAAACCATCTGAACACACAGAAATAACATTGTACTGCTGAGATGGGCACCGCAGAAAAAAAAACCCATATGAGTTATTGTGGAAGGTAATGACAATGGCATTACCTGCTCGGTCATTCAGTTAAGAGGACTTGTTGATGAATTCACATCCTGAGCCTGTTGGTGTTGGCGCCGTCGTGACTCAGAGGAAAACGCTCTTCACAAAGTGAGCTGAGCACAAACTTTGAGTTTGACCTTATTAGTTGGACGGCTCTTTGTTGCAGCAGCAATTGGAACAGGTTGGCAGGTTTGCCAGCGTTTATCAGAGCATATTAGACCTTCGCTGGGCTTCTATTAAACTTAATGAACATTTAAATCCTTTAATGGATTGAAGGGAATTGAGAGCGGCAAATTATCAGCTTGACGCTCTCCGCTGGTGTTGATAAAGACACCCACCGATGGAAGTTGAAGAGACGCATTTGAGACAGCTGCCTCCCCCTCTTTCCCTCTCTCCTTCTCACTTTGTTCTCGCGCCGTGACCGCCTCACACTCGCTTCTCTCCTCTGCTCCTTCTTCTCTCGGCGCATCCCTCCATCACACAGTCCCTCTTTTGTTTCTAACACACGCTGTGTTCCACTGTCTGTCTATAACAGAGGAGAGGAGGCTGTTGCTGCAGCACCAGATCTCCGTCATTCATCAGTCCCCATGAAGGGAACATCATAGAGATCTCTCTCCAGGAGGGATGTGCTAACACAACCACAACACCATCCCATTACAGAGCTGTCAAGCATTGCCTGCAACATTCTCTCCCTGTCTCTCACTCTTTGCTTTATCCTCAGCTATTTCAGCGAGGGATCTTCTACCCCACATCCTAGCAGAGCACCGAAACATAAATTACCCGGCAATATAGCTGCAATCACTGAGCATAGCAGAGCCGGCCCAGGGGTGGCTGAACTCTGGCCAGCCCAGCGTCGGGTCCTGCTAATGGGTGGAAAGGGCTCAAGAGAGGCCCATGCTTTGTAAGGCCTTGCTCGTTTCTGGCTGCAGCTCAGGAGGATTGGCAGACCCAGCCGTATTGATCTGGTAGCTCCTATATTTCTGTCGACAGCTGGCTAACAAGGCTGATGTCTCAATAAAGACCGGTGCCTTAGGGAGAAAAGGGGGAGCGGCCGGTCAGCCGATAGCAACCTGTGTTAAGACAAACCAGCAGACAGGGAGGGAGAGGAAAGGTTCACGCCCTCTCTGCTTTTTTAATGCGCTCCCACAACGCTACACATACACACACACACACACATACACACACTTTCCAGCCTTTAAGGAGACTCTAGAAATTGGTGGAAGTTAGAAAGGGTCACAAGGCAAGGTACCAGACATTGTTAGCAATTACTGACATGGACGGTTTAAAGTTTTGGTTTTAAAGTCATACAGGGAAGTCGATTGCATGCACTTGCTATTCACACAGCTGATGTTGCCTTTCTTTCATGTTTCAAGGTGAAATCTTGAGTAATTAATATAGAGCATCGGCAGGGCAGAGCACAGCACAGCCCAATAGACGTTCCCTAGATCCTGCCATGTCTCCTAATGCTCCTCTATCCATTATTGACTGGGAATTGACAGCTGTAAGCGACTGAGCAAAACAAACAAAAGAAGCAAAAGAAACACACTGACAGACTGATTTATGAGGCCGGTGATCTACTTTTGATGCGCGAAGCTTACAGGATATGGTTTGGCCACTGTGTGCGGCAAAGGAGGTGGAAAGGTATTAGGAGCTGAAATATGAGACACTGCGAAGGAAAACATCTCTCCTCGTCAGCAAAGCTGCTAAAGTGTCCTTGAGCAACACACACTGCAGCAACTTCTGCGCTTTGCACAACAGCTTAAATGTGTGTGTGTTTTTTTTCCCCCGTCTGTCTCGGTAATCTGTTGCAGAAAGGTTTCCCCTCCGAGCTATTAATTATGACAAAGTCTCATGTGATGATACTAAACATGCAGCGGTTACTTTATTGACTGAGGAGGGATCAATACAAATAGTGTCTGAGCCAATTGGAGCAGTGATCACAATCAAAAGCCTCTCTTTGCCTTTTTTTCTTTTCTTTTGCTTCCACTGAAATTGTCTTTGCCTTTTTGCCTTTAAGAGGACAAACTGCATCTCCTCGCAGTCTGGCTGCTTTTAACTTTGCTTCCTGTTCTCCTGGTGAATTTGTAGCTTCCAAATTAAGTGCTCCAATCTTAAAAAAAAAAATGTAAAAGAAAAGAGAAAGAAAATCTCTACTGTTATTCATTGTTCCCTGCCTCCGTCTCTCTCTCTCTCTCTCTCTCTCCTGTTGGTCCTCCTGCAGCAGAGGTATGTGGTAATAGTCATCCACCTACAGTTTGCTCATTAGCAGCGAGTCCTGCTCACTGCATGAGTCTTTTCATGTTCCGCAGTACTAACAACAACCTGAAGGAACGCACTCTATCCTCGCTGGAAATGTGAAACGGTGTGCGGGAGTTGAATCAGGGACAGTACCCGCAGACAGGAGGAGCTGCTCAGGGAAACCACCACCTCTGTACAGGCAAATGACTCAGTACACACACACACTCACACACAACCACAACTACAACAAATGTAGGAGCTGCTGGAAATACAGCGAGATCGGTCTTCATTTGTTGCTCCCTATGTGGTTTTTCTGAAGGCTGATTCAAATACTGATGATCGCTGTTATGGGCCAATAACTTTAATGTGGCCATTTCTTTTTCCCCACCGAATAACAGAGATACTGTGATAGCTCCCAGAATTGTTTTGGGAACCAAACAGCTCGTGTTTGAAGCACTTTTACTGTTGCTGTGCTGCGGTGATGTTTGGTGTTTAGAGCTTCCCCAGACTTCAGAAGAAGAAAGTTTCTCTTCAAGTGCGAGTGTGTAATGTTCATTGATTCTTTGTTGTCTGTGCGGAAAACTGTTTGAAGCAAGATGTAAAATGTGAGCGTCTCAATTTTGCCCTTGAACTGGATGAAAATACTATGGAGAGCAAGAAACTTGAAACAACCAAATGAGTAAATAAAGATTGTCAAAAATTGTCAAATGCATATAATTTTATCCCATTTTATTATTTAATTGTAGCAGTTTTTGATTCAAAATGTCATTTCATTACCCCAGTTGTGTGACCGCATTGTGCTATCTGAGACTGAATGATATAACTGGTTTAAAACTGTTCGCCTTGAGTTGCAGACGGTTTGTGATGAAAGGTGGTGAAATGGGGATACAGTTGTTTTGGAAAAAAATTAAAAATAAAAAAAATCTCTACAACATCTCAAAGGATTGGATTCAACAAAAATGACCTAAAATAACATTTCATAACATTTCACTAACAGCAGAGCTTCATTTAAAAATCTATTAGAATTCACAATCACAAATTAGAAAATAAAAATACAAACTTTATTGTATCTGCATCTATGATGGGTAATTATTCATATAATCAGTTTTGTAAACCTACTTTGGGATGGCATACATCCAACGCTGACAATAAAATATACTATACTATACAACCAACCTCCCACATTAACCTTTTTAAGAATCATATAATGCCTTTTTAAGCATTATGTGTAGATAATATGTATGTTCTAAACTGTTCCCCGTTTCTTTTCTTTAAATAAACTAAGGGAATCTTTTTTGTTTCGTTGATTTAGAAAATTCTCATTGTACTAAATCTAATTAAAGCCCTACTGGATTATGTGAAAAACGCACTGCATGAAGCTAGTTTATTAACCTATGGAAAGTCATCAGGTCATCAATGACACGCAAGTAAAGCACTTTATTTCTTTTGTCATAAAAGAATACACACAACTTCAACTTCACCACTGACGTCGCAGCACTTCATTTCTGGGATTTCATTTCCGATACGTTGAGTTCTACATCAGGTGAGAAGGTACAAAACTGCAAATGAATCATGTGGGTAAGATGAGCAGAGGAGGTTTTACCTTCCTCCTCATTCCACATATTCCTCTTTTTTTTCTCTTAGTGGATAAGAAGCAGCAAACTGATTCTATAATTATTACTGTGTCCCTCAGGATTCACGGCAAGATTCAATATATCACATCTCCCAAAGAAGAAGCACGCAAACATGTTATGAGACGTCAACATATTAAGACAAGCTTTCCCTTTGTTTCCTTCTTCCTCCAGCTGTGACCCCCCCTTATCACAAATACACACTCATATAGTGTGTGCACACACAAATGCCCCAACACAAGCAGATGACAGCGTTTGAAGGACACTTAAGTTATTATGTGAAAAGGATTTAAAATTCGCACACATACACACACACACATATATATATATATTTATGATTCATCAGCTTGCTGTAGTCAGTCAGTATTCTAGTGTTGTGTATAATCACCCATATAGAAACACGTATCTGCATAAGATGTGTCTGACTGCAAACACGAACAATGAACAAAAACAAAATGGCTGTCTACGGCTCCCGCTCGAACATCGAACATACATACAGCACCCAGTCCTGTTGTGTGTGTGTGTGTGTGTGTTTGCATGTGCGTGTGTTGTGAAGTGGAGCTCCGTGTGGCTGTGTGAACAGTTACCTGTTCTTCCACCAATTTAATTTCCAGCTCTCCATTCATTCCAGAGGTTATCTCATCCATGTACATGTTATATTTGTAAAAGCCCTGGAGTCGTGCTGCTGCCAAACCAGAGCAGAGATGAGAAATTAAATTTCCACTACTATCATTTTTGAACGTGATCAATTATCTTTTTGACATCAACTATTTTCATGGGGTTTAATCACAATTTTTTGCTCCTAGTCAACTGAAAATAGTCGTTAATGATCAGCAGGATCTTGATATGGTTTGTGTTTATTTAGATAAATAAGTGAATGGGATAGGAGCAAAATCCCATTTAAATTCACACCTCACTGATTCTGTATTTTTTTTTTTTTTTTTTTT
>OMNW01011549.1:10057-39889 GCA_900303245.1 Selene dorsalis | reverse complement strand
CTGTGCTTCTGTGTGTTTACATGCTGGTTACGATAGTGGCAGTAAGCCGATCTACCCTCATGAGCACTTCGTGTCTAGTTAGTTCTCCACATTTAAACAACCGAGTGGCCTTCTCTTTCGAGGACAGGGATATAAAGCCTCATTGAGCTTTGATATTTGCACAGCGGGAGAAGATGCTAATGTATTCAAATTTCATGATCTCCTCCTAACAATTCTGATTCCTAAATATACAGTGATAAACGGGTCTCAGAATGTGTTTTCACGCCGCTGAGTGACAAACACTGACAAACAGCCATGCTTTCCTTTCAGCAAGCGGGTTTGTCTTCTCCCCAATTGCTGTCTGCTTCTCTTCTTTTTGCTTGTCACAACTGGCCTTTTCATCTCACTCCTCCATCATATCTGTGCTTTATTCTCCACCTCACCAGGTCCATAGGGAACATGCAAGCTCTAAAAGGAGGAAGAGTGGCAGGTAAGTTGTTTCATATGGAAAATCAGAATGGGACCAGCATCGTATTTCCACAGACTTCCCCTAAGCCTCAGTGGCTGTGTTGAAGTGACACCTGAGGCCACTTAGAGTCATGAAAGAGAGAAAAGGCACAGCACAGGTAAGTTAACAGACAGCAAACTTGATGACATACACATGATGATTAGACTTGTAGTGGTAGAAAATTAGACTGCATCAAAAAGGAACCATTTAGCTTTGTGCATTTTGTGCTGAAATCTGTGGAAATAGCAAAGAAACAAAGAGGAGTCTTGGCTCATGGATGGAGATATGTGGGCAACGTGGACTGTATACTCCACAGGAAGAGATGGAGGTGAATGATCTTTGCAGCAAGTCCTCAGTAAAACCAAGATAAATGGACTTGTTAATTTTTCTCCATCTCACAATTTTTTATGTTTCAGTCATAAAAATAAATCATATGGGAACAAATGAACTGGACTAGATCACGAAGCAAGAGATAAAAATCTTCTTTTTATCACATCTACTCAGAATGAGTGACAATTCTGTTATATGATAATTGTGTTACTGACAGTGCACCAAGAAGTACATGATTGTTCCTGGCAATTTTACCATATTAAAGGTGTCATATAGTGTTTCCTTTTTTAAATAAAATTCTTTGTGTGTCCTTGGGGTCAAAACGAACATGCCTTTCCTTTCTCATAAAACAAAGCTCACTTAAAAATCGTGTATCGTTTACATTCATGTTTTATTTTTAACTACCATCCTCTTCCCTGTCCTATTTGGTGTATCGTTGTGTTTCTGTGCACATACTGCCACCTGTGGATAAATGGAAGAGTGTGAATACATTGGTAGGACTGTTTATCAACTCACATACATGCAAACATGAGGAGGTCAGGAGGAGTCACTCATAAATACATTAAGTTGACTTTGTATGTGTTTTATTACACCTTTCTTTGCTTTCTACAAGAGGAGTGAGAGGTGGGAGCAACAGAAACTTAAGACTGACGCTCTTTACCAAATTTGAATCCTACAACTTACGATGTAGGTGGCGTGGTGTTTCAACCAAACAGCAGGAGGTGAACTGTGTTGGATGGAAATCTTCTCATGCACCTACCACCTAAAAGATAAAAAATCCTCAACATCTAAAACATCCCACACTGTGTGAGTTTATCTGCTGACAACAGCAGCTGCTCCAGACTGGAAAAGAATCAATCCTACTTTACTGATCTTGTTCTGATTGTGAAAGTTTAGATATAATCAGCTCAATGGTTGTTACATGTGTCATTGCCATTATTTATCTACAGTCAAAGAGGCTGCTAATGGCAAAGACGCACATCCATACCTTCCAGAGCTAGATAGGCTGAGTGAAACACATCCAGCTCCTGAATGATGAATATCTGTTCAAAGATGTTCAGAAATAGCCTCAGGCTATATACTCCACTACTGTATATTCATAGAGAGATCCATGAAGTTGAGTCCATTAGATGTTATAGCTTCAACGATGGATCTTAAATAAGGAGGGCTAGTCTCCAGCTGGAGTCCACGCTAAGTGCCTTAGTGATGGGTTTTCAGATTTTTGAAGGGCTTGGAGAGTCAGTTAGATCTGTGAAAGGCAGTGACAGCTGATATAGGACCCCATCCTACAACCCCCCTGCTCTCTCTGAAGGTCAAGAGGGTGGGGTGGAGAGTGGTATGGTTTATGATCTGTGTCAGTCAAGAGAGCCGTGGGATTAAAAAGCCTCCAAATAAAATGCAGCATCTAAAGAGGGGACGTTATTGCACTCAGTAATGGACAGCTGGATTCTGCTCCCCGCTTCATGGGATGTAACTTCCTCTTTAGAAACGACAGAGAAGCTCCTTGAGCAGGCAGCAAGGAGGAATAAAAGGTAGGGGAAAAAACACAGAAATCTTCAGCACTATGCAGAAGAAGCAGAGAAGAAGTGGCATCATTAGTGTATAAGAAGCGTGCACTATATACAGCTGTCACAGCACTCAGGAAATTCAATTTATCTTTCCTCTTGAACAAAACAAAACTCATGGCTTTAAATACTCTCGCAGGTGATTCACTGGTAAGGAGAAAGATAAAAAGGAGTTCGTGTGCTACACCTGGAACAAGGACAACTTCACAAGAACAGCTGATTTAGCATTTAACAATATGATATCATCCTAACTATATATTAACTAGGTACGGAATGAAAAATACCTCCAAATGGAGGGTGATGAATCACTTGGAAATCTGCACCATTTAGTAAAACTGACGAGCAAAGGGAGGGAGCCACTGAACCTCAGATCAGAAGCCTTTAGAAGTCAGAGCTCTCTTGAACTTGAAAGTCGCTTGTTTGTTTTAGATTTCTGTGGCAATTTTCTTTGATATGTGAGAGGAAATAAATGTCTCTAGGAGCAGGGAGCGAGCAGGGACAATGATGGTCCAAATGAGTTTGAAATGATCTTTCAGTGAGGAGGACAACAGAGAGCAGGTCATGCAGAAGGTTAAATATGGTCACTTACGGAGTGTGGCAAAGACAGAACCTGCAGAATATATCAAAGTGCCCGGCCTTAAGGATGAAGTGCTCTCAGCGCATAGCAGCACTGAGGGCAACAAGCATTTCTGTGGTTACACAGAGTGGCACAGAACATGTAGGTGATCTGGCCCACATGCAGTGAGCTAAGCCAAGCAGAAAGGGACCAGTCCTCAGGGGTAGAAGAAATTGCTAATTGGACAGGCGGAACTGGAGCAGTGTCCAGTCAGCAAAGCTGCCACACCACATCTTTATGCTTTGACTGAGGTGGAGAGGGCAGTGCCTCCGAAGCTCTGGGTGCAAAGCTCATAGCCTAATCGCCACTTCAAAGTGGCCCTTCCTTGTACGGCAGTCTGGGTTCTGCCCTCTTTATAGCCAGGGTAATCCTCAGATGTCACTCAGACATCTTTACTGTCTGCTGCCCTCGGAGGCAGAATCTACGTGCAACAGCAAAATGTTACTTACCTCCAGTTAAATTGCAATATTGAGTATTTCAAATTCTACCTACTGTCTTTTCCAGCCCCTGGCTCAGTTCTGAGCTGCAGTTTATTGCTTTTGTTTAACAGTTATTTCTCTAGACGAAAGATAGAGTGGTAGTAAACAGCACATGCATATGAGGGCTGTCAAAACTAAATATTTCTCCTTTGTTCAGTCACGCAAAATGATTTGTGTGGTAAGGGCGTAAAATTGATTCAAGAGAGGAGATGTGGATAAAATGAATATTTGCCACCGTTCCAAGTAAATAATGGCATTGTGAAATAAACTGATGAGGTGACATTTCACACAGTGAGCTCGGAGGTGGCATGTATCAGTGTTGTGGCACGTTCAAAGGATGACCTGTTGTTTTGGCATGTTTTAGCCCTGTCAGCGTTGTTGTTGTAAAGCTATTCAGGCAAGGTTCAACAGGTATTTCCTGGAGACAGAACATGATTTGTAGTAGGATGGAGGATGGATGATTGACATTTCTCTCCTTCACACAGACATCATATCACTGAAGCCCTCCTAAGGTACCACTGGATAGGTGGGCAGTGGTCTTCATGATAGCTACTGGAGACAACAACTGTCAACATACTGATGTTCTGACCCAACTTCTCTTCATTATAATGTCAGCTACACACCTGTAAAGATCTGTGACAGTATCTTGTACATTTGTGGCGCTTTCACTTTGACAACATTTGTCCACAGACACACAAACACACAAACAAACACATGACAAAACCACCTGCCACAGTAGACGTATCTAAGACCACATTTTGCCACGATGGCACATGCACACAGAGTCACAAGGTGAAAACATGCCCACACAGCCGCACATTGTTACAGCTAGTAACCAATTAGCAAAGTTTCCTCAAACTAGTGCCGAAAAATTTTCTGGGATTCAGAAAATCCATTATTTGGAACAACGAAAAATATGATGCTTCACAACAGATTATTTGATAATTGGTTGTGTGACGACCTTTGCCACTTCTGGTGGTCTCACTCTCTCTCAGTCTGGCCTGCTACATCCTCCTCAGCCTCCTTTCTGTGTTTAGTTTGCTACACCATAACATGCATCCCATCATATCCTCACTTATCCATACACTTCAGGCATGACTGATATCTCTCTTACTTTTACATCACACTGTTATTATTTTGGTAAATAATAATTTCAGCTGAGCAAATTCATTTTGTGGTTTGTGTGTGTGGCATGTCTTAATGTTGCCAGCCCTGAGCCAGGTGGTGACAATTAGAGGCTCATCCAGGATTTTTGAAGGTGAGTGGGGACAGGATTTTTTTTTTTTTTTATTCTATTTAGTAATCTATGAAGGGAGTTGTTTTATAGAGTTTTTGGAACACTCTGCTATTTTGTCCGCAAGTATTATTTTACTTACTTTACTTAACGTTTGGCAAGAGCATTTGATTCTTGTGTGTTTTATGTTAATTTATAAACAGTACAAATTAATGTGCAACAATAATCAACAGAAACAATGCAGAAAACGTAACGTTTACTGTGATGAATTATTTATCTCATGAAAGTTGGCGGCAATCATCAAAAGCAAATGCATGATCCATGGAGGAAAATAAAAA
This sequence comes from Selene dorsalis, assembly GCA_900303245.1. Classification (NCBI taxonomy): domain Eukaryota; kingdom Metazoa; phylum Chordata; class Actinopteri; order Carangiformes; family Carangidae; genus Selene; species Selene dorsalis. The sequence continues at coordinate 34,840 of OMNW01011549.1, read as the reverse complement.
ACAGGCTAAAATTATGGTATGGTCCTTTAACTATTTGGAAGGTCCAGGCCACGGTGGACACCGGAGCCGCATGTGCTGCAAATCACAAGGATGTGCAGAGCAACCAGAGAAATTTTGACAGGTGTAGAGCACCTGTGGCGAGAGTGAGTGTCTCTTGCATCCCCTGTAGGGTAGAGGGACGTTTTGCTGGTTCTCTGTCCCTATATGCTCCCTGTGGATCAGCTGCAGCACTGCTGTGCTGTCACAGAGGCTGTTTCACAGCAAGAGTAAGAGGACTGCCACCCACGTTCTGTCTGCTCTCACATGAGGGATCGGATCCATCTCAGCCCAGTGACAAGCCAGGCTGGAGCTGGACCAGTGAAACGTCATGTGACACATGCCTGGTGTCACCTATAATGGCACCATCATCTTATTGCCACCTCCAACAAATACATTATAAAAATCTGGACACTTGGGTTGTAAGTGAGCTGAGGCTGTGATAATGGTTAGGAACTAAATCCGTTTTTCTGATTCTGCCATACAACTGATGTAAATATAGTATAAAACTTAAGATAGCGCACCAATGTTTTTTTGTAAAAAAAAAAAAAAAAAATCCAAATTTTCTTTTAGATAATCTCTGGCATAAACATTTTATTGCAAAAAATACATAAAGAGCAACCAGCAGACTGTTCACATTAAGATGCTCAATGAATAGCTTAGCCTCTATGTTATTAGTCGGAATGTATAATACTGAATGACACACTGTAAAATGAATAGTGAATGTGTGATCACTGTATTTAGTCCTTTAGGATAGTTAAAGAAGCATTAGCTCAGTTTGAATTTACAGCTTCTTATAATTTTATAATTTTCTCAGAGTCTGATCCTCTCATTCAGTTTCCTGTTGGAAACTGAACATTACATATACTTTGAATTGTGAAGACCTCGGCTCCAGAAATTTAAAATCAACAAAATGATTTTGAACTAACTTCTTCCTCAATGGGATCTAAATGAGTGATAAAGATAATATTTTAGTTGGATCTATTTCTCTTCATGTCTTTTATAAGGACTTTATGCTGTACGCATGGTCTTCATCTATCACGTGATCTATCAGTGTCTCATCCATAATGTTCTTCTCCAGCTCTGACTCAGAAAGACTGAATTAACTGGCTGGATTGAAATGGATGACTTTCATGTAAGCCACAAGAAGGACTCAATACATTTACCAAGGACACTCTCCTCTGCCTTCTAACAGGCCAACTTGTTTTCTGATTTGTAAGTGCCCCTGCCTCACATCAAAGCCACATTAATAATGGATTAGAGTCATATATCACAGGATGATGCCAAAACACTGCTTTAAAAGAGGCTAACTCATCTGCCTGCTTGGATATTATTCTTGTGATGCACAGTAACTGGTGCAGTTTACTAGCTAATTACATATCTAGGAAACTGAACTGTTCCAGATCTGTCACGATGGCAGTAAAATATTCACAAGAATGAATCTTTGATTAATTTTCTCATACACTTGTACCTCTTGGCTCTATCTTCCTCGGGACAGTGTGACCCTTCACACCCTCTCCATATTTCACCTCACTCCTCTTCTATCACCAGCCGGCTCTTCCCACTTCCACCTCCTGCGTGTCACACTGGGATAAATGGCTGTTATATATTCCAGAAACCTGATCAAGCTGAACGAGCTTCTTCTGTTTAGTGGCCCCAGAGCTTTAGGATCTTCTAGCCGCTTCACACGGTTACAAATAACCTATTACTCACCGGTCCCACTGATGCCCTTGACTTTATTGACTTAAGTCCATGTAGTGGCTGTTGATACTCTGGAGGTAGACTAGTGTGCATCTCAGTAATGAGCTTGTGAGCTGTAAACTAAATCAGCCATGACTAACATTATTCCAGCTTCAGGGACATTAAATCGCCTATATATAGACTTCTTTATTTGCTGTAAGCAGGGTTAGGCCTTGCAATAAAACAACACCTCGCTCAAATGTTTCAAAAAACTTCTCTGGTGGCTACTTCTTCACTACCTTTTCAGTGCCCATTGTTCTTTTGTTTGTGCTCATGGCCGTTTGTTGTGCCAGTTTTCTGCTCTCACATGGTGCAGAATTCCTCTCAAGATTAAGAGTTACCTTTAAAACAGACAAAGGAAAAACCAATCGGCAATTTTGACTTGTACTGATGACAGATTTCATCAGCTGTCTCCAGAGGTGTTCAGCCACCATCAGCTCCAGAACATGGATGAAAAGATGTCTCTTTGATGTTTCAATCTGAAATCTTTCAAAATCAACCAATGTTCAGTGTAGAAGACAAAGGAACGCACAAAGCCTTGTTCTTGTGTTGCAGTTGAGCTAGTAAGACCTACAGTATGACATGGAGAGGTTAAAAAAGATGTAATATATCTGACTGTTATTCCATTCTCCCTCAACCTTGTTTAACTGCTTAGCTCACATTTATTCATTCAGATTTCCACATTTTTATGTAAGAAAAACACTTTAAGGATGAAGCAAATATAATGCATTCTCAGGTAACACTGGCTGGTGTCAGCTCAACTGTAACAGTTTCCAGGATGGGTTTCAACACAATGTTAAATAGTAGACAGTTTAAATTGTGCCATCACTCACCACAAAATAGTTAACTAATGATATCCTCCTCTGCCTTGGAAACGCCATGTTACTACTGCAGCTACTGTCGTTTGCAAATTTGGTTTTTAGGAAGGCTAAAAGAAAAATGGCACCGCCCTGCAAACTCCTTAAACATGCAAATCACTTTAATATGTTGAAAAATCCAAAGCCTGACAGATCTGCCCTGCCTTCTTACTGTACGACTGCATGGGTCACATTTCTTTCATTTTCTGTCTTTTCCCGACTGTCATCTCCATCGAGGCCTGAAATGACAAGAGTCTTGTGTGTAGCCGAACATTTCATGTGGCTCTCCTGACTTTCCCCACTCCCCCTCAGCGCTCACTTTCTGTAACCTCCTTCTTCTCCTCTACACTTAACTTTAACTTCTTATTCATTGCCATTTCTCCTTTACCATCTGCTTCGAAACTTGTGTTGTAGTTACTGGCTTTCTAAATTTGGACACATCATGTGCACGAACACAAAACACACTGATGCACATATATTCTTCCACTTGACACAGCTTAAGCACAGTGACATGAGTGGGAACACATGCGCTTTAGGGTTGTGAGGAAACCAAGAAAGTGGAGAGAGAACAGTGCAGGAGAAAAGCAGAGTGGGAGTGAGGGAAGAGGGACTCAACTGTAATGCTATTGAGGAGCAATTTGTGAAGCTTGTGCATATGCATACAGGCCTACAGTCCCCATCTGCCCACATCATCAGCTCACTGCTGGTGACATCAACCAAGACAAAGAGGTCTCGGATGCTCCAGATGTATTATGTGGGTGGCATTATAAAATCTAATCCAAGTCAAAGTCAATTGTATTTGCCTAAGGATACAGGGCAGAGTTGCATGCATTCATGGTATGTGTGTTTGTGTGTCTGTGTGTTTGCGTATGTATGTGTGTTTGCGTGTATGTGCTTGTATCTATGTACAATTTCCACTGTCCCTCGTAAGATTTAAATATTAGCCTGAATATTCTCACTCCTTTAAAAATGAGAAAACAATTATTGAGGGTGTAATTAAAGTATTGGCAGGACAAGTGCAACTTTAATTGAATGACAGCTAAATGACAGTCAAATGACAGTGAAGCTGCCTAGTCGCTGCATCTCTGTTATGGTTGATGCAAAATCTCATCAAAGACCACGCAACTGCACAATGGGCTTAGCTTAAGACGTTTACACGATTATTCAGCACCGAAACAGACTCACAATCTATGGAGCAAAGTTCATGTGAAAAAACAAAACAGACATTTGTCATAAATTAATTCATTTAGATTCATGTCTACCTAGAGGCCTCTACCTTTGCCTTCTTCATTAAATTAAAGACTCCTTGTAAAAAGCACTTTATTACCTGTCTGGACAGACCAAGCCGTAAAATCCCAGAACACTGAAAACCCTCTAGCCTCTAGCTAGGGGTTACAATATTGACTCCACCACTATCCAGCCAAAGTCATCTCCCTTTAGACTCCATAAAAAAAAGCCACTTAAAGATAGGACCCACGTGACATGATGGTAGCTGTGTGTCTGTCTCCGCATCTCTATGTCTGCCTATGAATGTCTTTGTCTTTCTGTAAGCAACACGACACTTTCCCTGGAGCCAAAGCCTCACAATGACTAACTTCTACCCTCAGCTGGTGTGATGACTGATTACTCGCCTGTGACCACAACCTTCTCACCACTGGTGTCAGGAAGTGCTGATGCAGGAGCGATGAGGATGCACAAGTGTACCACAGCTAAGCAAGGGAGACAGCGAAAGATTACTTTGGAAGAAGTAATGGGTGTGATGTTGCCTTTGTATGTTCAACAGGCTGCCCGGCTGTAATTTGCACTATCACAGGAGAGCTGAATACCTCTGATATAGAGCATTATATTTGTTCAGTGACTTCTGCTCTCATTGGGTGGAACGGAGAATCCCATCTCTCCACCTTCCGTTCCCCAGGTGACCTTTCTCGTCGATGGCTGTGCATTAACGGCAAAGCCGGACTATGATCGAAATGATCCAGTCCTCTTCGCTGCTGTGGACTGAGCACAGGCCCCTGGGACAACACTACATGGGCTCTGTGTCTGGAGGAGATTTAAATACCCCTCTGCTTTTAGACTCCAGCTGGACAGACACCACAGAAAATAACCCTCATTAGCATCAGCCAATGTCAATGGAAGGACAAATTAAAGAATGAAATACATCCTTAAACATCCACTACACAATTCAATGTATTTCCTTCCTCTGTGTGAAAAGTGGGTTACTTCTAAAGAATACATTTAAGTATTAATGAGAAAATTTAGTATGCGCCCTGTTCCCCAGAATGAAGTTTTACTTTTTGCAGACAGCTCTATATAAATATAATTTGCTCTTCATAAGCGCAGGGTCATCTTGAATGGGCCTTCAGCACCGCTGTCTGTTGCTTGACTGCCCATTGATGTGTTTGTTTGTAGAACTGTCAACAATTTACAGCTGGGTAGTACCCAGCAGACTGAGACTTATTGACAATGCCGTGCAGCTGCTCATTCACAGCAGGATACAGTCAAGGGCTCATGGGAAATATAGTTTTCCACAACTACCGGTCCTCGTGGCCTTAGCTTCTGCTGGGAGCAGCCTGTAATTTTCCTTCCACATTAACTCGATTACACAGCACCTGAGGACATTTTAGCCTTGCTCCGTGCTGTAATAGCTTGTCTTAATTCTTACAAGTATATAAATAGTAACGGTATGTGATGTGAGCTTGACACTCACATGAAGGGGCTGTTGCTGCAGTCAATATCAACTCAGAGTTCGGGAGTGGCCATAATACCTGCAGTATCATGCAGGATGTCACTGTTTGTCACATCAACTGATACAATGAAGTATCCCATCTGACTGGTGGAGCAGCAGAGAATAAAAGGCAGGCTTGACTGCTTTCATTAAGCAGAGTGACACACACACAGTGCTCTCACACATACTTGACATTATCACCCTAACATCATGACAAGGATGTCATTTGGCTAACTATTGCAGGCGTTGCTGAGGGGGGAAATAATGGAGGGGGTGTGAGTTCAGGGTAGAGAGGAATTAAGAGGAAGAAAGAAAAGAGATTTAAGTTATTAGATGAAATCACCCGTTTCTCTTCGGGAGGGTAATAATGAGGAATGCAGCATTTCAACCACAAATATATGATTAAATGTAGAAAGCACTGCTGTGTTGTTTTCCATCACTGTCTCGGTTTACTCTGTGTGCTCTTGAGAGAGCTCAGACTGTATGCACTGGGTGTTGCCTGACCTGGACACAAGCAAACTTAGATATCATTAACAATCTAACTGGCATTATGGGCATTATTCATAGTGACTGGAATGAAAAACAAAGAGGCAGAACTAACCTGATCCGTGGCTGATTTATTAACTCTTCAAGTGAGTTATAACTCTCCTCATGTGTAATGGGCCAGATGGAGGAGGCGAGGAATAACGGATGCTGTTGAGGCAGCCTCTCAGCCTCGTGTCTCTATGAGGTCTGTTAAATGACTAAAAGGACAAACGGGGCGGTTGTGTGATTTGTATGCAACCTGACCTTTAAGCCAATCAAGGGGCTCTTGAGAATGCAAAGCTATCCAGGAACAGTCTCCAGACAGAGGCTCCTGTTAGATCAGTATCCCATTAAGATTTGGTTGTATGGAACTGATCATGTTTCCTTCCTCTGCTTAAAAAAGAACTCTCCTTAGTCTGATCACTTCAGCTTGGTTTGGTAAAGAGAGCTCAGCTTATTTTTTAGCTGTATGCTAGCAGACTGATAGAGCCATGCTGCTGTCAGTCAGTCCCTTACTTTGATTCAGATTGATATCTCTCACCAGCTACTGAGTGGATTGTGGTAAGATTTGACACGCCTTCATGTTCTCCTCTTTGGTGAACTATGGTGTGCCTCCAACTTTGGTCTTGTACAAATGATCAGAGCAAATATCTTAAAAATGATGACATTTCCATCAGCCAAAGCTGTTCGCTATGCCAATTAGAAAATGTTCGCATGCTGAAATGCTAAACTAAACTAAACTAAACTGCAGGTGCACATGATAAATATACCTGTTGCAAATCAGCATCATCACTGTGGGCATTTTATCTTACTTAAATTAGCATATGCCTAAGTAGAACCTCACAGCAGCTAAAGTGGCTTTAGAGTCTTATTAAAAATATGTTTAAACCATTATGTCCCTGGAAGTGTTGCATTAAAAACTGTGTAGAAAGTCATAGCATGCAATTAAATCAGAAAGTAAAATAAATATTGGATCAAGCACTTAAGTGCCGTGTGGACATTTTGTGATTAAACACACCACTTCTATTTAAAAATCAGTAGCTATTCACAAGTTAATGGAATGGTTATATACTATGTCCTGACAGGTATCTAATGGAAATGTGTAAAGTGGTTAGCACTATACCATTTCAAAAGACTAATTGATGCATAGATAAAATGCAGGGTTAGGGGGGGGGTGGGTTACGTGTGGGGATGTGTCCATGCCTATTTGTGTAATTGTTAGAACGTGGCTCAGCTGTGCCTCGCCTGTGGATGCAGGGTGATTCAGCAGGCTGTTCTGCAGGATCCCTGTGTGGGCTGACAGTTGTGGAGAATGAGACCTGAGACTAGGGAGAATGTGGAAAAGGAGTAGGGGGAAATGATGGCACATGTCGCACAAAAGATTTGTGAATCCTGTCTGAACCATCGTACCCTCGTCTCCAACAACCGGTGAAATGACAAGTGGCACTTCCACAGCTTTTCTGGGCGATGTATGGTTGAATAGCTGAGCGGTAAAGTGGTAAACAGTGGTAAACAGATGAAGTATTAATATGTATGGGGAGGGGGTCTGAAGTGTCACTGCTGTTGGCTTCTGCACTAGAGAGATTGTGAAAACCTTTGCTCCAGCAGCAGCAGCACCCAAAAATAAGATTTGTTCAGAGCAAAGTACAAAAATCAAACGTAGAGGACTACCAGCGTGCCCTACCTCCAGGCTGTTCTAGTTGGGAGCAGGCGAGCTGGAGGCAGGGGAGAGGAGAGGAGGGGAGAGGTGAGGAGCGGGGAGGAGAGGAGGCCACGAGTATGGCTGGCTGTGGCGGTGCAGCCTGGCTGGAGGAGGACGACAGTGAGTGAGCACGGGCACATAGACCTACAGATGCTCAGGGCCTTTCATTAGCCTGCTTTCCTCTGCAAAGCTAAAAAGGACTAGGCGTTACTAGGTAGGTCATTACTCATATCTGCAATCTCTACCCTAAAACAACTATGAACCCTTTGCACTTAGCGGCAAACGACAACCTAGTGAGTTATGGTTTGATTAGAACTAAATATGTTTTATATTATGGTCTTTACTTCAGCTCTTCTAGTTGGTGATGGTTGAATCACATGTATTAATCCTGCCAGAGAACCTTTTCACGTGTTCAGACCGAATGCACGCAAAATGTGTGTGGATGCAAATCACACTTGGCAACAGAATGAGCCTACAAGCGAGCACATTTGCTTCCTGGCTCTCATTTGACTCTGTCCGTTGGGAAGCTGTGACCACTGCTCAACAGGAAAATCACATTTGTGCTCCGCTACAGACCTACTGTAACCTCTGCTCATGAATCCACCTCAAAACACTGTCCATGCCGTTTGCCACAAACAAACAACTTGCTGTGCTGTATACGCATGTTGTACAAAGTTGACGTTGACCCCGCGGCCCTTGCATGCAGTCAGGGAGGCGCTTGCTTTCACACTACATTGAATATGCAGTCACATGCATCACTGACCACCGCTGAACGCCGTTCCAGTGATTCAATCCCAGGAAATCCTCAAAGCCTTTTTGGCTGCAGCTACACCTGTACCGAGCGCTGCTCACTGGCCATCAGATCACCGAGGATGCATTTTGGCTCAAAATGTAAACAGATTAAATCGGAGCACAAAGCAACACTCAACAGGTGAGGCATTGGCTGCACAAGAAAGGACCGATTCAACAACTTAACCTCCAACAGCAAAGCCTTGAACCAGTGAAACAGCACGGTAAAATGGCTGCGTGCAGTGGAGTTTCCTTCCCCATCACTGCACGCAGTAATAACCTCAGGTCAGCACAATAAAGATGGTCACACGCTCCAATATAACCACTCAGACATATTAAAACTGGTAAGAGCTTTTTCTTTTGGCATTGTGCTCTTTCAACCTCAAAGATGAAATACTTTAAGAGGGAATGCTGCTCTTCTGAGATTACAACAAAATCGAATATCCGGAAGTCACACTAAACACCACTTTATGGAGCTGTATATTTAAAAGTCATCTTTATTTATGTCAAGAAATTCTCATGAACAGTGATATATATCCATAAGGTTATGATTTTAATATCAAAGTAAAGCTGCAGCCTTCATCCCATTTGTGGTTTTGTCTCCTCTTTCCTCCTTCCATTAATTTCTTGGCTGTTTTTTTTCTTCTTCTTCATTCTTGTATCCAAACCTCCCAGTCTCCAAATACCTGGGATTGTGATCTCTAGGTAGTTAGTAACAGGAGGTATTTTATGGTCCACATCCAGGCTGTCAAATCTGTCTGGAACACATTACACAAAGTGCCGCTACAACAGTGGGTAATAAACAGGGGGAGACGGGGGAGTACGTGCTGTGTTTGGAAGTAGAGGAAAATGAAAATAGAGCAGCCAAAAGGACACAAGAACCATTTTCTCTGAATTTCCCGAAGCGTTTCCCCACTCACACCACACACCGCACACTCGCGTCCTCTCCCAACTGCCCCCTGCTCCTCTGCTCTTCTCATTCTCTCCCGGCCCTTTAAACTTTAAAAAATTTCAGAGGTAAACCAAAGTAAAACTGACCAGTGGTTTATGAGATGCAAATTTTTTACACAGAATTAAATATTTAATACAAGTAGTCTATTACATTATATTAATATTTCAGAGGAGCAAAAGAGACAGGGTGAACGTGGCCGAGGGATTTGGGCTGAAACAGACATGCACAAAGTCTGTCTGCAGAGAATGATGATATTCGTGCTGTTATTGGAGCAGGGCTCATCATTTTTCACACTGGAGAGATCAACATGTAACAAAGCACAGGGGACTGATGGTAAACACCACACATACATTACACATGCCACTGTGTTTACAGTTGGGGTAAATGCTTATGCAGCACACGGGATGAAAGATCCATATAGGATCTGCCATGTAACCTTGGGCGATTCATGTTTTATACATGACCCTTTTCTTGGTATGTCTCATGTCAATAGAGCCTCTGTGAACAGTCCTTAATGAGGTTTGTCAGGCGCTTAAAGAAGGGGAAGATTGTCGGAAGAAGCTGGGAGCCACATGTCTGTCAATCCTCAGCCATGTCCGATGTGCAGTCATTGTGTGTTTGCCTCAGAGTCACAGCCTGTGCAGAGGGGGATCTCATAGTGATTCGTTCATCAAATATTAATGGTCATTTTTAAGCAGTGTCACTTCTAAAACAATCCTAATTATGAAGATTCTCCCTCTCCAGTGTTGGTTTCTCGCAGCTGCTTTCTTGCACCCATTTTTAGGTCCTCTAGCTACATGCTTCAAGCCTCCTCTTCCCTATTTCTGTCTTTTCCTCATTTCTCCCACTTTATCCTCACCTCCTCCCTCTGTTTCTCTGTAATTAAGCAGTGTGTTTTAGAGGGCAATGGATTCAGAGACAAGGGAGGAACACATATACCCCAGGGAAAGATGGTGTGAGAGGCAGATAGTGTGACGTCCTATGCATGCATCTACGATAGCTCAATTAACAAGTGAAGACCTCCATCATCTCATTAGAGTGTGCTGACTGTCACTAGTGGGAAAACAATTCACTGTCCTGATCAAGTGGATAATCACATAAAAGATAACGTAATTCAGCACAATCATTCTCATATAACAGCTCGCAAACATTACCACCCAGGAAGGAATATCACCACAGGCAGGATGCACTGTGGAGTCAGCACGCTGGATGGCAATTATCATATAGTGGGTTTTTTTTGTCATTCAGGCTTTTTGTTTTGATTATGTAATCAACATGCTTATTTTGGTGGTGAGGGAGCTGGGCTGAATCACAGTGCATTCTGGGAGCTGTGTGTTTGACCTGTGTGTTTGTTTTTCCAGGCTATGCAGCAGGATCCCGCCTGTTCCTAAATATCCCAAGTGCATGAAGCACACCACGGGACTAGAAAGTCAAGATTTCTCTGTTTACTTGTGCATTTGAGCGTGTGCCAACTCTGTCGGCAAATAGACTCCAAGAGTGAGCGACCAATTGAAATATCACCCAATGTCAAGACTATTGGAGTGTATAATTCTTTGCCTTTTATGACTCATTAAGGGTATCAGTGGCCCCTCCCAAGCCTGAGAGCCATAATCACTAAGAAGGGTCTCAGGGCAGTTGGCATTAATCAATGAACGTTGCGTTCATGAAATATGATCTGTGGATGTAGGAAAGCGCTGCTGTTCATTAGCGTGAGAGTGAAGAGAGAGAGGAAAGGAGTCAGATGCGTGGACCAGTGGCACAGAAGACACATTTCAGCTTTGTAGCCCGGACCAATCAAAAATGTACTGGTTGGACGAGCCAGGCCAATCTGGTGTGTCTCAGCTCTACTGAGTCTGAAGCTGAGCTCTCTCAGCTCAGTCCCATGCATGCACAATTGCTTGCGTTCAATTCATTGTGCTCTTCTATCTGCACCAATTCACACCGCTGCCAAGGCAAACACAGGACGATGAGCCTGCCACCGCAAAGAAAAGTTAGCTGACTGGTGAAGAATCACGGAGAATCACGTTTTTGTAGATGGAGTGGGAGGGAGGAAGAACAATAGCGAGCGTCTCCCATTTGCGCCGGTAATTTGATCTTTTTGTTCACAACAGGTGCTCGGTTACACTGTGGATGGGGTCGGCATTGCTTTGCTTGAACCATACTGAGCTGATGCATCCCAAGTTCGCTATTTCTGAATCCCTCCCTCCCCGGTTTCTATTTCCTATTCAGTTGTGTGGGTCCATATTTGAATTTAGCAATGTGGGCCTGTGTTTTTCTTTTGTCTGTGTTAGGTTTCCCTACATCATCTCTCCCTCCTTCCTGGGCTCATTACTCCCTGTGCTGCCTGTTCCTCCTCCTGCTCCTCCTCTCTCCTGCACTCCCTCCACCCTTCATTCTCCAGCAGCTCTGGTATGGGACCAATATGCCAATTTTCAAAATGCCTTATTTGCTCGAATGGCTATAGATATAACTAGTGCAGATGTGAAACAACGACCGTGTAAATGTGTCCACTTAAATGTTATCTTTACCAAATAAAAAATGATTATGCTAGTGAATGGAGCAGAATTAGGACGCACAGAAAGCTGCGGGTGAAATCTATCTTTCTATTATCGACATCGCAGTTCCAGCGAAAGCATGAGTGTGAAAACAGTTTGTGAACTCTCCCCACACGCAGACAAACACAATCGCTCTGTTGAATCCCAGTCATGACCCAGCCTCCCTCTGTTCAGTCCTACAGCACAATAGCTCTCTCGTCTTCATCATCTACATTATTTGTTTATTTTTTTAACATATCCTAAGTGAGAACAGCTTTAATGCAAGACAGCAGTGCAAGACCACACACAGTCCTCAGTGCCATGGCTAAAATTTCAATTTTGACCGCCACAAGCTGCCTCCCTCGCTCGAGCACAGGGCAGAAAGACCAGGATGGCTGATCCATCGGGTATTGTAGCTACAGTTATGGAAGAGTGAGTGGACTTAATCCAGGGAGAGAGCCTACCTAGCTAGATAAGAATGACGGAAAAATACCCTTTACCCTGCTGGTCACCACTGAAGCAGGGTAATAGGGAGATGAGACGGAGAGAGAGGAGGACGGAGGAACGAAGGAGAAATGCTCAGGCAGCCAAGCTGAGGAGATGGCACTCACACAGCCCAATCTGTCAGTCTGACTACCTTGCCAGATACAGGGTGGCTCGCACAAAATCACACACTTTTTTTTTTACTAAATACCAGGAGACAGTGCTGCTGCACATGCAAAATAGTGCTCGAACACACACACACACACACACACACACACACAGACACACCAAATTGTGGAACATGTTGTACTAAAGCAAACAGCGTGATGCATCTCCTGTATAAACAATCCCTTTTTAAGAAAATAGGAAAATATGTGCAGTTTGCAGCACCTTTATACCACCAACACCTCCAGTACATTTACTTAAAGCTTGTTTGGTGACCTTGGATTGACCGAAGTGTGTGGGAGCAGATTTTCATCCTGTATACTTTTCTGCTTCATTCTATCACATTTTTTTTTTAGAAGTAAAACATTTTTTTATTTGAGCTATCACTATGAGTCTGACAGCTCGGCTCACAGCCACGGGACTTTGTGGATGATTGGTTAAGATGTCATAAGATACAGATTACCAGGAGCATCCCTGGTTTGACTCCAGCTGAGGACTTTCAGCGTGCGTCCCTCTCCCTTATTTTCCTCCCTGTCTCGATTGTCTCGGCTGTCTAGTATGATAATAAAAAAAGTTATCACCAGCTCACACTGCAGGTCAGCTGTTACGGATGAGTAAAATTACAGTCTACAGCTGGCAAAATGCTTTGAACCAATTATTATGGAAGCTATTACTTTTCATCTGCGTAAAATCATGGTGTGGAAAGATTAATTATGCCTTGGAACGGTAATGATGTCTGTCAACAGGGTAATTTGACAAGAATTCACTGGGAGTCTTCAAACTGAATATGACTGTGTGACCACTGGAGGTTCAGTGTGAGGATTAGCCGTGGTGATTGTGTTTTAGGATGACAGATTTGGAAAAGGATCTTTTTTTCTAAAGAGTAAAATAAAATTACACCAACGGAGCATGAATACATAAAGACAGCGGTGATCTAAAACAATAACGGTATAAAGTGTGAGTGACCTCAGGGGGGCCAGCTACGGGGTGAACTCTTGACCTTCCGCAAACAAAGTCATCACACGTTATCACGACTCCACACACCGTTGCTCCAGAGAGATAATGTCACAGAGCGCCCGAGCCACCTCAGATCTTTCACATCAGCTCCCTGGTGCTCCAAAACACTATGGCAACTGCTAACACTCGTAATCTCTCCTGGGTGTGTGATGCAAACAGGGCTAATATGTTTGAAGAGACAGCAGTGATCACATTTCCAAGTGACTCCCAGCAATCCTGCTCGGATAACCGAATGGCGAATGTTCTCAGCAAACCACAATCCCGCTTTCTAAACACTTGATCCTAAGATGACAAGCACCAAGTGATCTATTATGTAATGCTCTGCCTTTCTCCGCCACTAATCAAAACTAGAGCAAGTTCTCTGGATGAGGTTTACGTGTCTTTCTCGTGCCTTTGCTTTCAGAGCACCGAGGAAGGTGTTGTTACGTACCTGCAGAGCTATTGCTTTCCATGTTCAAAACACATGCTCCTACTGTAATACAGCTAATTGTAGCACAAACTGAACTACAACAAAACAGCAGAGGTCACTGAGTGGTGAAGGGGAAAAGGCAACATGGAGAATAAGAGAAGGAGACTACGGAGAGAATATGGATCAACATGATGGGATGGTTATGTAACAGCATACATGGAAACATTCACCACGGTGATGCAGTATAGCTATGTAAGTTGCAAGTGTACCAACACATGAAGCCATTCCTGTCGCTAACAAAGGATTCAAGCATTATGTGAATGTTGTGAAGCCATGTTAGCGCTCTCATCTCTGGCTTCCTGTGTTTTCCTCCCCTTCTTTCTTTCTTCATCCCTCCCCCATTAAATCCCCCATCGCCAGACTAAACCAATCGGCTGTCACCAACTCTTCATTCTTTACCATGTAGGTCTCCCTTCCCCACTGTTTTTCCCTTTACACACACATACACACACATAGACATACATGCAGGGCCTCCTCTCCTCTTTGTGACCTTGACTGGCTAGCACTCCAGGGCTTGTTCTTTGCTTCTCCCTCTCCCTCTGTCTCTCTTGCTCACTCCATCTTTTCACGCTTGCCTCCACTCTATCGTCTGCCTCTCGACCTCTTGCTTTCTATCACTCTTCCCCCGGCCAGCTGATGTTAACCAGCACGTTTCCTTTTTCTTCTCCTCCCCAAGACACAGAGGAGACAGGGATAGACGATGGCAGAGAAAGGAGAAGTGAAACACCTCCCCCTCCTCCGCGATCCAGCAGGCTGCCACAGTCCACCATAAAAATAACTCCAGCTCTATAAAGGTGTATCAACAAGTCTGCTATATGGATCATTATTTGTTATCCTATAAAACTCAAAACTGTGTTTAAGGCAGCTTACAACATTATGTATTTAATGACTGTATAGTGCTAATAAATAAAATAGGGTAATGGAAAGAAGAGTCATGAAATGGTAAATACAGTATTTGTTTTTAGTCATAAATACGGTATCTAACATGTCTTTACGTTATTCAGGAGCAATTTTTCAAACCAGACTGCAGGTTAATCAATAAGAGGCTATTACTTTTTTTTCTTTATTTGATTTCCAAGTGTGATTAGACTTCCTTTTCCACCAGGGAGGGTGACGAGCTCTCTCAGTGGAACAGAGAAACAGCAGGTCCAAATCCCTGTTTCATTGCAGGTGTTCCTACAAAAGCATCTAATTGCTTCCACTGCAGTATTGTTGCCTGTTCCTTTGACTCCAGTGATCCTTGAGATTTTCCAAACGGTTTAGTTGACAGCATTCATCTGTATAATAAACTGGAGCTGTTAAACCGTTTGACTATCCATTCAAAGCTAAATAAACTTAAGCTCAAGTGACGGAGTCATCCAATAAATGTCAAACAGGCTGATTAAGCCCTCTGTGCAATTACGCCATTCCTGTGCCAATTCATGTACCTTACATATCGCACAGTCTCCACTGTGACTGTGTTCACTCATCAGATGCTCAGGAACTGCTGCATTTAATTCAGGCTTTGCTGTAAAATATGACATTTTCATCTACTCCACATATATCAATACAACAAACTGACAGGACAGCAAAACAGCTGGCAGCAGCTTCGTTCTTTAAACAATGTGAGGTGAAACAATAGAGGGATTCATGAATGAATATTTCCAGTAATCTTTCTTTTAAGTTTGATCACAGAAAAATAGACTTGTTGAATGCAGCTGCAAAGGCCGCAGCGATTCCTTTACTCCCAGCATCCAGTTCTTTTTCAATTCATCTTGCTCTAAGAGGCATGGACATTACAAGACTGCCACAGCAATCCCCACAAATAATTTCCCATCCCACATTAGTAAAACAGCCATGAAGTAGAGGGACATCATCAATTTCTACAGGGCAATAATAACAAAGAGGTTAGGAACTCACAGTCTTCTGCTGACACGTACACTTCACACCATGTTAGACTCCCCACAAATTCACCCCATTTTCCATTTAATTTCCTTAGCAGTTAAAACCCTTTGATGTATACCACGAATTGTCAGACGCCACAATGTCGCACCATGAACTGTCAAAACACTGGGCGGAGTGGAGGCCTCTTCATTCAGAGGTAAGTGACTATGGTAAATCACACACATATAAATACTCTGACCACAGTGTTGAAAATGTAAGACACATGAGCTGACAAAACCTAGCTGGATTATTTCAGTTCAACAATGTGTTAGCAGCTCTGTGAGGTAGGTGCTTTGAACTAAATGCTCATCAGCTTGCTGACATGCTCACAATGACAATGCTAAATGCTGATGTTTACAATATTGAATACCATTTCAATCTTGCATGTCAGTCTGCTAGCATTTGCCAATTAGTAATAAACACAAAGAAGCTAAGGCTGGGAGTTTTTGCAGTTCACACAGTATAAAGCAAACTGAATTTTGACCTGATAATTATGTTTGATTTCAAGTTAGTGGATCCTAAAATTCATCCTTCATTGTTCATCTGGGGCACAGGTTTAGGCCAGTTAGTCATAAAACAGAGGGAACTGTCCATAAATCAATATTTTGTTTGAGTTCATTTTTTTCACATAGTATTTCTTTCTTAATGAATCCTGGTGGCTTCTGTTGATGTAACATTTGGAGGTTACAGATTTATCAGAGAAAAAGCCAAAAACAATAAGCTCTACTTGAGGAACTCTCATGCCAAACTTAAGTCACTTAGATTGGTAGCCCTGGCCAGAGTTTTGGACTCTGGCCCAAATCCGAGACCAGCATCAACCTAAATCAATACTGAACCTGACGGTATTACTATATATCATATTCAAGTGGTAGGTAGTGTGGGCTGCCAGACAGCAGGACCACACATCAAATGAATTTAGGGAAATTTGTCCCTGACGCACAACCTCTGTCTCCAGACTTAGCACCACAAAAAGAAGAGATAACAAACATGTCAACATACAGGGAGATCATACTTTATGCTCCTGAGCAAACCAGTGATGCTCTACACTGATTTCCTCATTATGGAAGAATATAATAACATAAACTGCATCAGGTTTTATCCTGCATGAGAACGTACCGGACAAAGCAATACATGCAAGACAAGAGTCCTGAGGTGACATTGCTCCACCTACAGAGGCCATAAAGCTGGATTACTGATCCACCTCTTGTTGTCAGTTATATAGATCAGGGTGATTACATGCATAATACATGAAGTCAGCCAAGCACAGGTCCTCTCTCTGAACATGCCTCCCCAAATCTAACCTGTACCTGAATCATTCTCCCTTAGTGCAATTGATCAATAAAAGCATCAGCTCCTGTCCAAGAAATGTATTAAAGTCAGTTTATCATAATGGTCATCAATAGATGAAGCTGGAGAGCTTTTCATTTACTGGTCCCTTGCTGTCTAACAAGCTGAAAACTACAGTGTTCCAGTTGGAAAGAACCCATTCAGTCTCTGGCTTCAGCTGATTCAAATTCCTGTTGAACTGGGAATAGAAGTAAATCTCCCATTTTTGCGTAGCACTGACATTTCACAAGTCAGGGCGCTCTGTCTTCTTGCCTGCCTGACAGATCTTTCACACTTGTTGGTAGTTGTTACAAAGTAGAAAAACACACTCTAAAGCCACATGCAAACCCAGTCAACTCGTAAAATATATTGTTACTTCACAATCTAGGGACTGAACAAAATGAGCAAAGAAAAGCAAAGTTGTAAATCAGACACAAAAATTTAGACTGATCAACAGAAAATTAATCAGAATAACTGTTTAATCATTTCTGCCATTTCCAAGTAAAATGTTACATTTGCCACTCAAATATGATGATTTGACCAATATAAAAGCAGGCTGAATATTTCTGACCATTGGGTTACTGGTTGACAAATGTCACCTTAGCCTCCTGGAATTTAAGCAGACCTTGTGTTATTTTTATTTATTTATTTTTTTACTATTTTCTGACATTTTAGAGAATAATTTATAACTCATTGATTGAGAAAACTGTTGCCAGGTGAATTCATAATGAATGTAATCATTTCTGACTTTGAGCCAGACTGTGTTTCATTAGTCACTGGTACTACATATTTGTTCCATTATATAGATGCTCTGAAATCTCTGTTCAGCTTACATAGCCTAAAGGCCTGAAGCATTTGGTCTCAAAACGTTAATTCCTCCTTTTGCCAAAAGCAACAGAAAAGTGATCAATGCAATGGCCATCACAAACTGGAATCTTGTTTCTGTTATTTTAAGCTTTCCAATAATTTTATTCACAAGTCTAATTGGTTTACTGATTAGAGTTGCAAAAAATGTACATGTCTTCTTAAACAAACATGCCCACTGAGTGATTTAGTGTTTTAAAATGTGTTTTTTTTTACCATGATTATGAAAAGTTGGGTGTAGCCTATGTGAGCTGGATGGTTTGAATATCCACAAGTTGTCTGTTAATGGCCTAAAATCAAACCCTGCAGGGGCTCACACATCATCAGTAAGCAGTCTAAATAGTTGCTGAATGTTTTCCAGTGGGTTTAAATAATGAACAATTTAGCCGTCAGACTGAAAACACAATAGGGTGCCACATAGTCCCCAACATTCACCTCTTTCTACTTTCACCAAATTACTTTTTTCTGTATTCCATTCATATTGATCAAGGCCCATATCCAGTCTTATTTCAGATGTTTATTTGACAGTAGCCAGCAGTTTCTGTGGTTGTCAGACTCACATATGATCAACCTGTTTGTCCTCACTCCCCTTTAATCCTCTGAGGCCATAATCAATATGTCCCTGGGAGACCTTTTTCCCTCTCCCTGCCACTCCACCTTGAGATGCAGTGTGAATTTAAAGGCCACAGCCATGTGGCAAGGGAAACACCCGCTGGAACGGAGCACCCACTCACTCAATCAATTCAAGGCATATAAATCAACTACTGAGTTCCTACTTAAAAGAGTAGCCCCTAACATCTTACTAAGACTTTGAATATTTACAGTCCATTATTCCCTAGATACAGCCTTTTGTCTTAACATAATCATTAATTCTAACGACAGGTTTCAGGTACATTCACTTACACACCATCTTGCCTTTTATTACGTCAGTACCTCACACTAATGCTCATACCCGATCCTCACCAACACCTGCTCTTCACCTGTATAGTGAAGTTAGAGACACCACACTGTCTATATCCCTCTTTGTCCTTCAGCAAGAGGGTAGCTAGCAGCTCTGTGAGTGGCTGCTTTGGCTCAATGGTGATTTGAGATTAAATATTGTGTTATCACGCTCACAGTGACAATGGTCGTGTGCTTGCGTACTGTTTACCACGTTAGTCTAACTTGTTAGCATACCAGCAGTTGCAACTCGGCACTAATCATATGGAAAAGCTTACAGCAACGTCACTGGGTGTTTGATCATTAACCATTGGAGTAACATTTTGACCAAACAATGGTGCTCAAATGGAGAATTTGATGTCAACTCACCTTCCTGGGTTCTGAAGCACAGTGAGCTAAAAATCCACATCCCGTCCTGTTGTCATGGCTACTAGAAACAGCCATTTCACAGCTAGTTTCAAACGAAAGACGACTAAACTAGCTAGCTTATATCACCTAGCCCACTTCAAAGTCAGCAAATCACAATATTTCAACTTTTGAATGATTCTACTAAAATTTTCACTGTTAACAAAAACATGCCTCAGTTGCCATCGTCAGTATCAGTACTGTAACTTAGTTGCTAATTGGTAAGCTAACTGCTACGATTAGCTACATACAGCAAGAGCGTCTGGCCAAGTACACAACCTAGAAACTAGTCACCTGGTTGCCATGATGACGAGGCCACATGACTACAGGGACTTGGTGTCATGTGGTGCGTCCATTAAATAAACGTATCCTAATAATGCGTATTCCTTCCGCTTAATATCTGTGCTGGGAGTCATTCGTTCCGTGGAGGTCAGACTTTACAGTGACCTCACGGAGCAAAGGATTTAACCAAAACGTGACTTTAGGCGGCTGAGCTCGTCAAGATTTCTTTATATAAGTAGAGCATTGTTTTACAGACTGTGTGTGAAGCCATATGGGTTTTTATTTCCGACCACACATTCACAGTCTGCTCTCACTGGCATCATTGTTTTACTAGCCACGACCCCCTCCTATCCACTGCTGCTGCTGCTGCCACACATCCCCGTACAGTTGTTGTCCGTGTGTGGTGAGATCACACTATCTCACATCACAGGGAAATGAACAAAAAAAAAGGCTCCTCCCACTCTGCCTTTTGCTCTTTCACACCCCCCTCCTCCCCTCCCCTCCTCTCCTCCCTCCCTCTCCTCCCTTCCCCGGTGCTCGGTAGCAGCAGGTGTTATTCTCGTATAACCTGAAGATTTAGGCGGTCATTAGCATTACCTCTTAGCCCCGGAGAGTTATTTATGCTTCACGGCAACAGCGGGGGGACACGAGTCGAGTGTGTTTGTGGGCGCCCGATGAGAGGAGAAATCACGCCTCAAAAACACGTGGGAGAGATTACTCAAATATGCCTCCTTTGTACCCTCTTTACCCCTCTCGCTGCTGCACGGCTACCCATCCCCGTTAGTGATCAGCTGCAGCCCATATCGTTAGTATCTGTGCAGGATGTCGGAGGCTGTGTAGTCCCATTAATAACCTATGGAATACTTGGGTTTCATTGTAGCTAAAGGCTTTGACCTTGTGTTATATTGCCCTTAAGTAGGCTATTGTACATGCCCACAACACTTCCAAGACAAACCAGTGAACACCGGGATCAAATTCTGCATATGACAAAGTGTCACTGTCTACTATAGATTCACAGTTAATCGTTCACGGTGCAGTGCAATAAATGCAGGATTGGGCAAATGGTAAGCATCCTCCTAGGAGGCAATTAACTGCACTGATATTACATAATAACAGCCCACACTTTCCATCAACATCACCGGTCCATGCCAAAGAATAGGGCTGTTTAAAAGAGGGTGACAGTACATCCCCACCTTTTCATGCCAGGCAGTCACCTCAAAGAAAGGCAGCGGGTCACATATGAAACACCTTGAAACTGTCAGGATGCTCTTCGCAAAGAGTGACAATTCTTAACAGGATCTTACCTTTGCTATTGCCCTCTTCCCTGTTCAGATACATGGCTGTTATTTCACTCCGAGGCTGATGCGATGCGCCTTGTCTCAATTATTGTTGGTACTCCTCTGGCGTGTATCGTGAACTCCGCTGATGTGGTTTGTAGTAGTAGCTGTTTGTTGTTTTGTTGCTCCTCAACAGCCTCTCCTCTCCTCCTAGTGGATAGGTAGGCTAACCAGTTTGAGACTCTCTCTCTCTCTCTCTCTCCTTCTCTCTCTCCCTCTCTCTCTCTCCCTCACTCTCTCCCTCACACACACTTACTCTCTCTCTCCCTCCTTCCTTCTCTCTCTCCCTCTCTCTTTAATAACCACCGGTTCACCGTGGCTCAGAGGACAAAATGGGGAAAAGTGACTTTTGCAGCTGTGCGAAGAAGTCCTCCTCACCCGTTTGATCTTACTGCCACTAGCATTGATTTGTGCATTGATTGATCAGTTTAAAATATTGCTTTACATGTAGGCTGCCCAGGAGTGCAGTGACAGCCGACCTAGCAGGGCTTAAACAACAGCTGATGGAAATATTTGAATGAGGCATAATGAAAAATATCACATTAGGATTAACTATTCATTTATCAGTCATGAATTCAAAATTAATGTTAATACCAATAAAGAGTATTGGGCTATATATCAGCAAAATGCCATTATGCAGAAGTATTATAATATCCTATAGGCTACTCTAATGCATTTTTCTAATTAAAGCGGTGTTAAATCACATTCACAAAACATAGCATGAAATAAAACAGTAGAATTAAGATTGCCATGATACAAAGTGCTTTATTATTCCTGATTCATGAACAGCAGCATGTTAAGGTTGGTCCTGGTTTATGTGGATCTAATTTTAGCTGTACTGCTGCATGAAATTCATCATATTTCATGAGATGAAAAAATTAATTACCAACTATTTTGGTAAGTCATTTACACAAAAGACCTGGAAGTGACTAGTTCCAGTCACCCCAAGACGAAGACAGGTTGGGTTTTTGTCTGATCTACATAATCACACAATGAATATATTTGGGCTTCAGGCTTTTGGTGAGATAAAACAAGACATGTGAGGTAAGACCATAGAGTAACAAGCACTTTAAAACAGTACTTACAGCAGTACTTGAGAAAATTGACTTAATTACATGCCATCCCTGGAACTCTTAACACAATAGATAAGGCAACAACACGCTGTTGTCTGACATGTTTTGATGAATCAGTTAATAAAGCCTCATGATCACTCTGCTTTAGCATCACTGAACACTGATATAAGGAAGAACCCATCTGGTCCTGTCACTTCGATCATGCTCCCCACCTGCTGCTGCATATCCATATCCCCCTTCCCTTATACAAATGATCATGAGATGGTGTTGTATTCAGGACAGTGTGCAAGTCCACATTATTAGGCACAGGCCAGAGATTAAGAGCTCTCAAGGAGTAATTGGGTGTGTCCTCTGTCAGGTTTTGATGCAAGGTAATGTGGCTACAGCGGAAATACTCCCCAAATTAGATGCAGAAATGAGATGTAGATTATTTTACCACTCAGTATTCAGGCTGTCTTACATCACACATAAGCAGCCCTGTAAGTGGAGAAAGGAACAATTTGTCCATGACCTTGACTTAGTCCCAGAAAAATCCAGTCAGAAGGCAATTTAAAACACTTTCTTCAATTAGTTTTCCTTCTTGTACTCAGCAAATTTCCAATTTGTGATGGGACTTCTTGTTACTTTTAGCTGGTAGACTGAGACATGGGGTCTTATAAAATAAATGGGATAAATTAACCATAGCACACAGTCATACTAGCATTCAGTAGAAATGGTTAAAAAGTAATGTAATGTTTTTATTGTACTTCACAGCCTTTGAGTGGTTCACAGTGTGTGCCTGGGTAATAAATATTCAGGTATTTCTTACACACGCTTGCAAAACAGAAAGCTAATATCCCATTCAATCATGTGACTCTCTGATATCGCAGATTACCATTCAATAGGATATGAGTGGAGCTGCACTGTAGATGCAAATGCAGCGAGCATTTGCAAAACCACAAGTAACAGTTTGCCTGCGTTTTGTCAATAGAGCCGGGAAGGTCATTTGCTCAAAGCATACTGCAGTGATTTCCATTTGATTATATTTTATTTTGCACTGCGCTCCGTGCTATTTGCTCACTATTGAGAATCTTTTGCCATTTGTTAGGAGAATTCTCTGCAGACTAATTTGACCACAGTCTATTCCCAGATTTTCCTCTCCTGTGCTCCCAGCATCATTGTGCCTGTCTCTGATGCATCTGTCTCCACTGGTATCTATAAATACCCCCTTCTCTCCCCTTCAAAAACCTGATTCCCATTGATTTAGCGACCTATATACACATCACCACTATCCCCTCCCTTCCTCTGGCTCTGTGCTCCTTCTGTCGATGGTCCTTTACTGTCCCCACCTCTTGATTTCCCCTTCACCTCCATCATTCTCTTCCTTTAAGCTCAACTTTGGCTACCTCTTCCTCCACCTTCTCCCCTCTTCTTCCGAGAAAGCATGAAAAGCTAATAATAGTTCATGGTGGAAGCTTAAGTCATGACACATGAAAGGGATTTGAAGAAGAACAGTGGCTGGTGCTCACTCCTATATTTCAGTGTTGTCATTATAGTAAACTGAGCCCATGGCTAATCTCTTATGTGTGTAAACACTGGAGTAGATGGTGCGATGAAAGGAGTCTTCTCTCAAAGAGCCACAAAATTCAATCTGAATCAAGCTGAAATAAGATCTGGCCACAGCAAACGTATAGAAAGACAGCTCTGTGTGTGTGTGTAGGGTTATATGAAGGTGCTATGATGTAATTATACTGCAGGGAGCTGCAAAATAGCACCCTGGAAACTAATGCTATAAACAGATACATTGAATACATTGCAAACAGCAGAGGATTAATAATGAATAAACCTGTCACAGCATCACTTCTGCTGAAACGTGCAGGAATCATGTGGGATTTACAACCACAAATATTCTGCAAAATCCTCAACAAGATTATATAATATTCCATATTCCTGTCCGGCACCTTACAAACACACACAGAAGCACGTTTTTTATCAAGAAACAACCAAGACCAGAGGCAAAACAAAAAGGCACATCTGTGAATAACGTATATCGCAGCTGCAAGAGACAGGACCAAGCACGACTGAGGATAAGGTAGCTCAACAGTGAGTGAGATCGGAGTGCATGATTTACTGCCACATCCCCCAAGCTTAGCATACACCTGTAGTATATAGCAGTGTTGATACTCTTCCCACTCCCACCATGCGGAGGATCACAGCTCTACAGCGACCCCACAGTGACACCTGGTGGCTCAGCAAGGCAGAAAAATAATGACCATCACAAAGAGGCTCAGCTGTTCTTGTGCCCCAAGGAGCCAGAGTGTCATCCTCATACTCTTCAAAACATCACCCTGCTGTTTGGGCTTCGCAGCACTACTACAGACAAGAAAAGAGAAAACACAGTACTGTCAGTTCTGTCCACCACCAGACCTTGAAAGCAGATGCAGTGATGAGTGTAGAAAAACACCAAAGTGTAACCCTTAGCACAGACGACTACATCAGGTGATTTTGAGCACAGTCAGTTTATTGAACAGCAAATTGTGACAGGGAACACAATATTTTATGTTTTTTTTTTCCATTGCATTGTAAACAATGTCTCGGACTGTGTCATTCACCACATATTCATAGACACTCTCAATGACATTTTGTAGATGGAGAGTGGGG